>JAVDBV010060882.1:0-14311 GCA_032619315.1 Piper longum
GAAGAATTGGTTGGAGGTGAAAAGGTGAGGAAAGGGGGTGGAATTTATAGAAGAAGGGTGGTGATGTCCTAGGCATGGGCACCATACCTAAAGAGGCATGGGTTGGCTTGGTGATGTCATAGAGGTATGGGTGTCATACCTCTAGAGGTATAGGTGTCATACCTGTAGAGTATGGGTGTCATACCTAAGGGGTATGGGTGCCATACCAATAGGGGTATGGGTGCCATACCTATAGGTGTATAGGTTGGGTTGGGTTATCTAAAAGTGGGTTGGGTTGGCTAAAAGTGGTATGGGTTGGGTTATCTCAAAGCCAAAAACTTAGGATTTTTACGCTAAAGTAATCGGGTCCACTTCGGGAACTGCACTGTAGGTCCCAAAAGGGGTTAAGTCGGTCCAAAAGGTTATCAAACACATGGCAAACACACAAAAGACACGCGAGGGACACGGTCCTAACATCTTACTATACATGATTAAATTGGACCAAAATAAAAATGTCGGGCATGCCGCATCCAAATAGGCATTCCGAACAATGGAGGAGGCTAAGGCCGGGCAACTTACAACATATCATATATAAACCATGGCAAGAAGGGCCGGACCTTATTAACTTGATTCAGGTAACAACCAAACCGACAGTAAAAACCCTCGGGCCGACAGCCCGGGTTTTACAGTGGATCTGCTGGTATAGCCACATCCTCCATCTACAATGATATATTTGAAAGTCTAAGTTCTCTAAGGTAGACCTTAGTCTATACCTAATGGATCTGTTTAAGGCACTCGATGGTCCATGTTCATGTGTCACATAACTATGTGAATATCTTCATACTCTAAGCTCCCCACAAGTGTCATCTCTTATCTCTGTTGCACAATGTGCACTATGTCCAAAGGAAGGACCGATGTCGTGACATGCGAAAGACAGGCAAGTGCTACAATGTGGTTGCCAAAGTTCTAGGTATTCCCGGTCACCATCTAATACAACTTCAGCTAACTTAACATGTGGACACTCTTACATCATCCAAATCAGTGGCACGGTAAAAACAAAGGCATGTCTTAGAGCTTACCACGACATTCCAAGGAGATCCTTGTTGGTGCCTACTAAACCATGATCTCATCATATCCATCTCATAAGTCCTCAATAATCGCAAGCACTTAAGCATGCACTGCTCATGTCTCACTGGCCATACCATCTTAAATCATAAGAAAAGAAATCAAAGAAAATACCTATCGACTTGGCTAAGGACAGCTCCACACACTTGGCTCAAAACAAAAGTCTTTCATCTCAATCGACCAAGACATGGCTCTAATACCAATTTGTATCACCCCGATTTCGGTTCACCTAAGAACCAGATCAGAAATGTTATGATCGAGTCGAGCCATGTTTAATATTGTTGGTCAGTAATACTCGATCGATAAAATAGATCAAAATAACCCTCTTGGTGTCATGAGAACGGAAGACATTGTCAAATAAGCATCAAAACACATCAAATATTAATAAATGCAAGAAAGTAAATACTGCACTAAGCTCAAGTGTGTGTAGCGTTTATCTGTCTTCCCACCAGTGTCGAGTCAAGGTTGCAAGACCTACATATATTACATGAAAACCGTTAATAACGAATGTTACTCGTCAGAAAAAAATAACTAATACAATCTGGTAAATGAGTATTCCATTACCCTTGAAAACTTATGAAATTTCAATATAGCATCACACTGGACCGTAAGCAAACATACTTACGCAATAGCTAGCTCGCATGCACAGCTGATAATCATATTCATACATACATGCAGCGCTTATGCCCTCGCGCCTTCCATATCACCCGCCACTGTACTTGAGTGGCAAAAGGAACAGTTAAGTTATGCCACATATTTCGAAAATGCGCTGCATTACTTAGTACCATCATATACCGCACTACCTCATGGTTTGAAGGAGTACTAGTGAACCTATCTGGTTCACATATTCCGGAAATACGGCAAGGGTGGTGGACGTGGGTAGTTTCAAAATATAGATCTCGACAATGTGAATCTGTCTGGGTGGTCGGATCGGCAGGGGGCGGCTCGTCGTCACTAGAAAACGTCCCCAATGGGTGGCGGCGGCAGCGGAAAATAACACTTAAAACACCGTTGCCGGTGGCTACTGCAGTGGCTCCGGTGGAGATCGTGGGTACGAACTGATAGCTGGACACGAGGTGGTCACCATCATACCAATGCGGTGGCCGGTGGTAAGGTGGAGATTTGCCGGCGGTGAGTCGAAGTGGCGGCGCCATAATAGTGAAAAATTTCAAAATTCTGGAAATTCTGGAAATGAACGGGTGAATATAAAGCTGAGTGGACAGGTTAGATCTTGCCATGTGGCACGATCTAGATGTCCAATAAATTGTAGCCTAGTGGGGCCCACCTATGGGTACATGCACTATACATATATGAATTGTCCTAAATGCGATCGAGCTAGGCCCACGGGGCACAATCCGATCAATCCAAAATTCTTATGCTACATGCAAATGAAATACCCAAAAATCCCGAGCGGCTGCTGAACGTTGCAACGGCCTAGATCTAGACCTAAAATCCTGGCTAACTCATAAAAATAATATGTATACCACTCGCGTATACACTGATAACTCATACCCTATTGTATTGTAATTGAAACAATCATATGCATGTCAAGTATACTCAACCTCCATAACATGCCCATATAGCCATCTGGGCCTCATACTCATATTCTTAAAATTGTTCTGGATCGAGTTCACTCGAACCGACTCGAGACTACCCCAAATGGACAAACTAAAATCAGGTAAAACCCTTAGCTGAAACTGGGGTTTTACACTCAGTCACCGGCCATGGAAGGTCGTGAGTCACGGGCCATGGAAGGTTGTGGGTTGGGGCTAACAACGGGCCAAGTGTAGGAATTTTGGGGACGAAATTTCCTAAACTGGGTGGATTGTGAGATCCCTCAACTTAGTCCTACATCTAATACATAATGGGAGAAGATCCTATTTATAAATGGGAATAGACTATAGATCTTTAACTTGGTTAACTACTTTTGGAGAGATGACTTTGCCCATTAATTTGCACTTTGGCCGGGTGGTTAGAAACGGTATTAGAGCAACCTGGTTCCATGTTAGATGGCGGGCTAGAATACGGAAGTTGGCTAGGCTCTCGGTGACAGGCCATGGAAGGTCGTGGGTTATGGGCCATGGAAGGTCGTGGGTTGGGGCTAGCAACGGGCCAAATGTAAGAATTTCGAGAACGAAATTTCCTAAGGTGGGTGGATTGTCAGATCCCTTAACTTAATCCCACGTATAATACCTAATGGGAGAAGATCTTGTTTATAAGTAGGAATGGACTATAGATCTTTAACTTGGTTAACTACTTTTGAAGAGATGACTTAGCCCATTACGTTGCACTTTGGGCCGGGTCGTTACAAATGGTATCAGGGCAACCTGGTTCCATGTTAGATGGTGGGTTAGACAACGGATGTTGGCTAGGCTCTCGGTCACGGGCCATGGAAGGTTGTGGGTTGGGGCTACCAACGGGCTAAGTGTAGGAATTTTAGGGACGAAATTTCCTAGGTTGGTTGGATTGTGAAATCCCTTAACTTAGTTCAACATCTAATACCTAATGGGAAAAGATCATGTTTATAAGTGGGAATGGACTATAGATCTTTAACTTCGGTTAACCATTTAAAAAAATGACTTAGGCCCATTACGTTCCACTTTGGATCGGGTCATTACAAATGGTATCAGAGCTACCTTGTTCCTGTTAGATGGTTGGTTGGACTAGGGATAACTAGGCTGCCAGTTATGGGCTAAAGAACGTCGTGGGCTGGGGCCACCAACAGGCCAAGTGTAGAAATTTCAGGGGCGAAATTTTCTAAGGTTGGTGGATTGTGAGATCCTTAAACATAGTCCCACATGGCATATCTACTGGGCTAAGATCTTGTTTAAAAGTTGGAATGGATTATAGATCTTTAACTTCGGTTAACCATTTTAAAGAAATGACTTAGGTCCATTATGTTGCAGTTTGGGTCAGGTCGTTATAGTGTATATTTTAATTGTGTTTTAGATGTTGGACGAAATTGGAGGTGTTTTATCGGATCTTTCTGATGTCGGGCCAATTAACCGTGCTTTCTACACATGTTTAATAAAACTATAAGGATGAGATCCCTTGTTGGTTTTCGAATTAAAGCTTTAGAAATGTATGATATAAGCCTCTTCCCTAAGCTTATTTTATAAATACGCGCATATTTATGAATTTTAAGAATAAGAGAATGAGTGGTACGAAGATTTATATGGACTATACTAGTACTCTATCAAACATTGAGGAAGTACGGTTTATGAGGGTACTATATAATACAGCACATTTCCGGATTTTGTTGCACTAGCTTAACTGTTCCTTTTGCCACTTAAGTATCGGGGCGGGTGGTATGGAAGATGTGAGGGCGTAAGCATTTTCTATATGAATATGATTAAGATCCATGCTTGCAAGCCGACACTTGTTTAAGTATGTTCCTTACTGCCAAGTGTGAGGCAATCTTGAAATTTTATAAGTTTTCGTGGGTAATGGAATACCTATTTGCCTATTTGTAATAGTTATTTTTTGGACTAGTAACATTCGTTACAATCGTTTTTCATATAATATATTTAGGTCTTGAAATCTTAAGTCGGTGTTGGTGGGATGGGAGGATAAATAAATGCTACACACACTTGAGCTCAGCGTAGTTAATTACTTTCTTACTTTTATTTATGTTCTATGTGTTTTGACGTGTATTTAATAATGTCTTCCATTCTCATGACACCAAGAAGGTTGTTTTGATCTATTTTATCGATGGTGCTGTAACCACCGATAACTTTAAACATGACTCGACTCGATTGCAACATTTCTGATTCGGTTCTTAAGTTAACCAAAATTGGAGTGTTGCATGCGCGTAATTATATAATAAGCTTAGGGAAGAGGCTTGTATCAAACATTTTTAGAACATTAATTAGAAAACCAACAAGGGATCTCATCCTTATAGTTTTATCAAACTTACGAAAAAATGAGATTAAATGACCTGTTATTGGTAGGATCCAACAAAAATGCCACTGACACCGTCCTACCGTTTAAAACGAGATTAAATGTGACACTAAAGAGCCAAACATAAGGGTGAAGCAAGATAATCCTACGGATCTAGATGAGTAGAGCCCTACGTCCTAAATCGATGAGCTCAACCCACGTAACCTAACATGAGATGGAATCCGAATTATAATCGGATCACACTGGCACAGAAGATAAGGCAAAACCTCCACACATGTACTGTGAAACCCCATTTTCGGGTTAGGGTTTTACCCGACTTGAGTTTTGCCCTATTCGGGTCAGTATCGAGTTGGTTCAAGCGAGATCGAGCCAAACTAGTTTTAGATTATGAGTATGGGCCCAAATGGCCGTATGAGCATGTTGTAGTGCCTTATTATGCCAGACATGCAGATAATAAGATCACAAGTTATCAGTGTATACTAAGGTATACATATGTGTTTGTATTTGCTAGCTAAGATTTTAGGCCTAGATTTAGGCCGTTGCAGCATTTAGTATCCGTTTGGGATTTTATGGGTACATCATTTGAATGCAGCATAGGAATTTCAGATAACTTGATTATGCCCATGTGGGCCCATCTTGATTGAGTTTAGGGTTTCGAGGCCCATTTAGCCTTATTTGCTTGATTCCCGCCTATAGAGTCAATTTCAGGACTCGAGTCAGTTCCGAGTTCGAATGGTCTTGATCCGAACTTGCCGCCATATCCATAGTGCGTGTACCCATAGGTGGGCCCCACTAGGCCACGAGCCGTCGAGCGTCCAGATTGTGCCACGTGGCAAGATTTGAGCCATCCACTCATCTTTAACTTCACCCATTGGCTTCCAAGGTTTTCCATGATTTTGAAATTTTCACTATTACACCGCCGCCATTTTGACTCGCCGCCGGTGAGCCTCCGCCTCGTCCATGGCCACAACACTGGCACCCCCATGACCGCCTCGCGGCCAGCTTTCCAGTCGTACCTATCATGACCACCGGCGCTACCGCAAAGGCAGCCGGTGAGGGAGTATTGGAGTCGGTTTTCGCCACCGCCGCCACCCGTTCGGGCCATTTTCAGGCCAGCCAACGGCCGGACTCCGCCGACCGTCACCACGAGCACGTTCGTCGTCCTCTCCTCTCTCTCAATTCCGACCGGCGGCCGCCCCAGCCGTGCCGCCGTGGCCGTTCTCCGGCGACGGGCACCGCCGCCCGTGTTCAGCCCGTTTACCCGCATCCGTGTATCCTGCCTGCGATCACGTCCACTTGCTCGCGACTGCGTCCGCGATCCTCCCAGCCAACCCAACCCATTTTCCAGACCGGGTTGGTTCAGCTTATTTGGTTTGGTCTGGTTCAGCTTGGTTCAGTCCGGTTCAACTCATTTTGGACCGTTTTCGTCTCTTCTTGCACCGTTTTCGGTAATTCGAGAACTAATACATTAGTTTAGATGCATATTCATATTGTTTAACATGATTGAATGTTATGATGAAATTTTTTATTTATTATTTTATTTAATTAATAATTAATTAATTATTATTTATTTATTTTATTTATATGTTTATTATATAAGATGAATGTTTACATGATTACTTATTATTATTAATATTATATTTACTTATTAATATCAGTCTTATTATGGTCACTAAATTTTATTTATTTATTTATTTATTAATTAATTAACTTTTTTACTTATTTATTCGTTATGTATATGTTATTATTTATTTGTATTTAATTATGTATTCTTGTATTGTATGACTGATATTATTATTATTTGTGATTAATGAATATTAACTAATTATTTATTTATTTATTTTCTTATTATTAAATTATTTATTAATTATTTGATTATTTATGTGCTACTAACACAAGTGTGAATGATATTTACTCGTGTTTGCCTGTGTATATATATATAGTATAATTATATTATTATTTATCATTAGTACATTATTTATGTTCATAGATATTTGTTTATTATTTATCTAATTATCCATGAGTGTAGTTTCTTGTATATTTATTATTTATTATTTAATATTATTATGTCTCGATTTGCGTGCCAGGTGTTTAATTATAAGTTTGTTAGCATTGTTTCCTTTATTAGGATGTATTGATGATATGAGCACACACCACAAGCATGCATCATATAGAGACATTAGTTTTTACTTAGCATACTTAGCAATGGGTTCCGATGTAGGCTTCGGAGTCTGAGCTCATCGTAGATGTACAGATACGCTTGAAGCTTGGGCCACGGTCTGTAGGACTCTCCCTCTCTGCTTGACTCCTTGTGTGTATGGTTTAATCGTATTTCAGATGTAAGATGACATCGAAAGCGTTTTATCAGATCCTTCCGATGTCACGCCATTTAGCCGTGTTTTTACACTTGTTTAATAAAACTACAAGGATGAGATCCCTTGTTGGTTTTCGAACTTAAGCTCTAGAAATGTATGATATCAGCCTCTTCCTTAAGCATATTATATAACTACGTTGCAGTTTTATGGATTTCACGAATAAGAGAGTGAGCGGCATGGAGATATGTATGGACCGTGCTAGTACTCCTTCAAACCATGAGGTAGTGCGGTGTATGATTGTACTGCGTAATGCAGCGCATTTCCAGAAAATGTGGCACTAATTTAATTGTTCCTTTTGCCACTCGAGTACCGTGCATGTATGTATGTATGTATGATTATGTTTATGAGCCGTGCATGCGAGCCGGCATTTGTAAGTATGTTTGCTTACTGCCCGGTGTGAGGCATTCTTGAAGTTTCATAAGTTTTCATGGGTAATGGAATGCCCATTTGCCAGTTTGTATTAGTTATTTTCGGACCAGTAACATTCGGTACTGACGTTTTTCATATAATATATGTAGGTCTTGAAATCTTGAGTCGACTCTGGTGGAAGGACAGATAAATGCTACACACACTTGAGTTCAACGCAATATTTACTTTCTTACATTTATTTATATTTGTTGTGTTTTTATAAATATTTGACAATGTCTTCCATTCTCATGACACCAAGAGGGTTATTTCGATCTATTTTATGAATCGAATCTCACTCACTAATAATATTAAACATGTCTCGACTCGATCGTAACATTTTTGATCCGGTTCTTAAGTGAACCGAAATCGGGGTGTTATATGTACAATATGTAAAACTTAATTAACTTACTTATTTTGCGAAGTTATGTGTTCAACCTCATTAGGTAGTTTAATTTAAGGTTTGGTGTTACAATTCCACTTAGTGAATGATTTAGTCCTTACGGTTTTATCGTCGAACTTAACGAGACGATTTTTTGGACTCACTAAACGTATCCAATTAAGCTGAAATTTGAACCCCTAGTTCTAGAAACAAGTGATAATATATGGATTATCATATTGATTGAGGTTAATTAAGGTGGATTAATGCACTGTGAACAGTACCCCTGTCACTGCACATCAAACTTCAAAATTTCGGCCCATGGGCCTGATAAGTTTAAATGAGCTTCGGTCAATTAGAATAATTATATAACACTTGAAAGTTTAGCCCATTAATATTTCAAGTCCAATATCATTGTAATTTGGTGTAGGTAATCTACCTAATCTTGATTTTTGATTTAGTGATTTCTATAATTTACCCAACCAGGTTAGAATTAAAAACTTCTATTAAATTACTTACACACCCAAATGCTCTAAAAAATAACAGAGACAATATTGGAACACTTATTAAACTCTTTAATTTATTATATAATTTTCCCACAGATGTATATATTTTCCACATATATGTAAATTGAATTTATAGAAACAGGATTATGAACTAAGTTCAAGTGTACTCCAAGAATCTGATCAAATTAACGAGTAGAATAAATTTTGTTTAACTCAAAAATTGTCAGGGTTATATAAAAAAATTATTATTTTATTTGATAATTTTTTTTAGATTTTTATGTGATCTAATGTTTAGCCGAACATTTAACTAAATGCACAACATAGGCAGTCAACACATAACAAAGCAGATGCATACAATGTTTCATTAATTTTGTTCAACACTTAGTTTAGGTAATTTTAATACGGTAAATTTATGATATTAATATCACAACATTATTAAGATGGTCATAAGATATATCATGAAATTAAAATCATATCAAGGTGTAAAAGTTGGGGAAATGGGCGATCAGGTCACTAGAACCATGAAAGCTGCCACCTTTCGTCCACTTTTAGAGCTTTTCATGATCATCCATGTCAAATCAGTCAATATTCTCAAGATATAACTTGTAGATCTATGTTATGTGAAAATCAAAAGACCAAGATCATACATATCTGATTTTTAAAGCATGATCTATGAATTTTATTCTCAACTAGTGCAAATCTGGACACACGGAGGATACAAAATCATAACAATTTATAGACGCATAATAAAGACATGAAACTACCACTAAAAATTCTTTAAGAGGCATATATATGAGGTAAAAATGCAATAAAAATTCAAACAATAACATTCATATGCCAAAAAACAACCCAAACAAGAGTCAACAACCAAAACCGGGGAAAGAACATACCTTTAACGGTTCAAGGGGTGGTCACTTGAAGTTTTCCCACTCCAAGTCCTTCAACCCTTGAAAGAAGAACATATTGGAAGGCCAAGGAAGGCTATAGAGAGTTCAAAGAGTGGATAAGAAGGTTGAGAGAAGGAGAGGGACGTTGAGGGTGAGTGGAGTGGTTGGGTTGGAGTGAACAGGTGAGTATGAGGGTGGCGTTTTATAACAAAAGAGGGTGGTTTTCTAGGTGATGTCATAGGTATGGGTGCCACACCTAATGAGGTGTGTTGATATTTGAATTTTAAAAATAAAAAAAGGGAAATGATTTGGTGGTTTATAAAATAAATAAATAAATACAACATGCAAAAATTCTCAAAATAAGACAAGTCATGGGCGTAAGGGCGCTTTAGGAGTATCTTGGCGTCCGTGGTATGAACTTGACCATATAATTGAAACTTTGTCTAGGTGTGAGGGCACTAACATGACGCATTTTGCGGGCAGTCCTCATTTTAGGTTTTTTTCCACTGGAAACATGTTGAACAAACACAACCACAACACATGAAAAGTAATTAGACACGCGGGGGACTCGTCCATAAGGTCTAACTAGACTCGGGCGCATAGAGTCCTACGGGGGCAACAAAGCCGAAGGAGCTAAGGCTTGTACAACTCATACATACCATGATAAAATATATAAATACACGGTAAAATGGTTGGGCAACGAACTAGATCCAAGTTACGACTGAACCGAAATTAAAACCTGTTGGGTTTATCCCACATCGGTCGTAGAAGGTGTTGGTGAGTTGTATATAGGCAAATGGGAAAGGCTTATTTCTTTGATTAACTTTTAGATTAAGAGAGGCCCGTGGCACCTATTGCAAGCCCCTTTTGGATTCCTAAAGGGCCCAACAAAAGAATAAGAGTCAAGTTACGATCTTAGGAGAATTCATGGGTTCAACCTGCTGATTTGAGGGGAGTTATTCAGAGCCATGTTACGATCTTAGGAGATTTAGTGTTTGCCTATGCTGATTGTCGGAGTTTCCTTCATTGATTCCACCTAATGATTTGAGTGGAGGTGGGTGCCGTCTTATTTAAAGGGAGTTTGTTAGGCGATGATAGTTTCGGGGACGCCCGATGTGTGAAGAGGAATTGTTGGATTTATCCCACATCAGTCGCAGGTGTTGGTGAGTTGTATATATGCTAATGGGAAAGCTTTATTTCTTTAGTTAAATTTTGGATTAAGAGAGACCTGTGACACCTATTGCAAGTCCCTTTTGGGGGCCCTAGGGCCCAACAGTGGTATCAGAGCTTGGTTTGGAGCCCAAAGGTCCCAAGAAAACCACCGAACGGAAAGCCCGGGTTTTACAATAAGTAACTACAGGTAGTGGGCCACCTAGCATGTGTAAGCATACATGAGATTATAGCTAGGTCGTCCCAACATAATTAGAGCTCAGCATCGAATCCACTAAAAAACTTGATAAATAATGATCCGAGAAATATAGACTTATTTTTGCAATCATACGACTTAGTGATTTTATCACTAGTATAGTTTTATAATCGTAGCTGAGCAACATCAGACCAATGGTTGATGATGTAGATGGTAGTTCACTTACCAACAGTAGTTAGAAGAATTCATAAACAAAATTTGACTTTCTATTTATTTTATTTTGAGTTATAATTATGACTATGGGAAATGGTTTCGAAACCGTGAGACTTTGTTTTTGTTTAATGGCATTGTTTGCATGGAATCGTCTTATATAGCATGATTTATTTTTATGGTTAATAATTTCTTAAAGATGATTAAATTTCATGGTTAATTATTCTAAATTTTTTTCGTTGAATTATATATCTCATGCATAATTGGTTACCTATTTTGTCGTTTTACGATGCATGTACATGCATTTTTCTTTTTATGTCCTTGCATATTTTTGGGTAACCCTGGCTGGCTAATGTAGGTCATTACAGATGGAATCAAAGAAACCCAATTCCGAATTAGATGGTGGACTAGACTAGGGACGTTGGCTACACTACTAGCTACGGCCAACGAAGTCACCTGGGCTAGGGCTAGCAATGGACCAAGTGAAGAAATTGTGGAAGAAATTTCATCAGCAGGGTGGATTGTGAGATCCCTCAACTTAGTCTCATATCTAATAATACCTACGGGGGTAAGATACTTTTTATAAGTGAGAATTAACTATAGATCTTCAAAACTTGGTTAAATATTTTTTAAGAAATGACTTAAGCCCATTAATTTACACATTTGCCAAGACAATAGCATCAAGTTGATGCTAGCGCCTAGATCACAAAGTGCTTTGTATAAAAAATTTGATCCGATAGAGCATGGAATAATGAACCTCACTCGATCCTTCATTTTTGGGGCTAATTTTCTTTGCAGTACTGCTTCAAATGCTTCTATCTTCTTCTTTTTGGATGAAATCTGTTTTATGAACCTTACATAGTAGGGCACTTTGCGTCTATGTCTTGGCAAATGGGATATTGATAATCAAATTTCTAGAAATGTTCATAAATATTTGGAACTCCTGATTCATTTTGCTCCTTTGTTGCCTCTGCGGATAAGGAAGCATAAGAACATTCCTTGCTATTTCATGTTGAGGAACTGGTTTTTGTACCACCACCCATCGATCTTCATTTTCTTCTTCCTTGCCCGGGCTTCTTTCTTTATCACTTATATCTAACTTCTGATTTTTATAGGGATCAAGTAGTTCCTTTCTACTTGTCAACTCTACTGCCTTGCATTCATTATCCTCTTCCGTTCTTGGTACTTGTGTGTCACTTTGGAGCCTTTTAGGTAGGTCATTGCACTTGCCAATTGTCCCAATTATTAGTCCATGTTTTTTATAGAAGCTTGTTGGATCTTCAACCACTGCTCCTAAGCTTGCCTAAATTACATTAACATTTATTCCATTGACATCTTCTTCTCAATAGGTGGTTGCATCCTTTTTTGTGTTTTGGCTTCAAATCCTGTAAACCCCGATTTCGGTTCACCTAAGAACCGAATCAGAATATTATAATCGAGTCGAGTCTTGTTTAAAGTTGTTGGTCTGTATGACTCAATCAATAAAATAGATCGAAACAACCCACTTGGCGTCATTAGAATGGAAGACATGATTAAATATTTATTTATTTATATGTTTACTAACATGAGTATATGTTAATATTTACTCATATTTACCGTATATTTATATAGTATAATTATATTATTATTTGTGATTAGAGTTTTATTTATGTTTATGTATTTATTATTTATCTTGTTTATTTATTTATTATTATTACGTCTCGATATGCGTATCACGTGTTTAGTTATAGGTTTATTATCACTCTTTTCTTTATTAGGATGTATTGATTATATGAACACACAACACTAGCATGCATCAAATAGAGATGTCAGTATTTTACTTAACAGTGGGTTCCGATGTAGGCTTCGGAGTCCGAGCTCGCCGTAGATGTGCAGACACACTTAGAGCATGGACCACAGGTCCGTACGACTCTCCTTTTTCTTCATCTATGCTTGACTCCCTGTGTGTCGAGTTTAACTAAGTTTTAGTCGTAGTACGGCATCAACGGTGGTTTATCAGATGCATCCGATGTCGGGCCATTTAGCTATGTTTTGTACACTTGTTTAATAAAACTACAAGGATGAGATCTCTTATTGGTTTTCGAACTTAAGCTCTTGAAATATATGATACAAGTCTCTTCCCTAAGCCTATTATATAAGAAAATGAGCGGTATGGAGATATATATGGACCACACTAGTACTCCTTCAAATCCTGAGGTAGTGCGGTGTATGAGGGTACTACTTAACACAACACATTTTTGGAATTTGTGGCACTAACTTAACCGTTCCTTTTGCCACTCGAGTATCGTGGCGGGTGTAATAGGGAGGATGTGAGGGCATAAGTGTTGTATGTATGAATATGAATATTAGCCATTCTTGTTTAAGTATGTTTGTTTACAGCCTAATGTGTGGCAATTCTGAATTTTCATAAGTTTCCGTGGGTAATGGAATACCCATGTGCCAGTTTGTACTAGTTATTTTTTGGACCAATAGCACTCGTTATTTGCCTTTTTCATATAATAAATGTACATCTTGTAAATCCTGAGTCGACTTTGGTGGGAGGACAGATAAACACTGCACACACTTAAGCTCAACGTAGTTATTTTATTTCTTACTTTTATTTATATTTGATACATTTTGACGCATATTTAATAATGTCTTTAATTCTTATGACACCAAGTGGGTTGTTTCGATCTATTTTATCGATCGAGGCATACCGTCCAACAACTTTAAACATGACTCGACTTGATCGTAATATATTTGATTCAGTTCTCACGTGAACCGAAATCGTGGTGTTCCAGTTTGGTATAAGAGCCATGTCTTGGCCGATTGAGATAGAAGACTTTTGTTCTAAACCAAGTGTGTGAAGCTGTCCTTAGCCAAGCCGACATGTATTTCATTTGCTATTTTCTCAGTGTTTAAGATTTTTGCTCACTCAAATCTAAGGAATGCAAGTTTAGTGTTTATAGAAATTATGAGATGGATATGAGATTATGATTTCAGTAGATACCAGTATAGATCTCACAAGCATTTCATCATAAGTTTAGAGACTTGTCCTTCCCTTTACTATGCTAGAGATTCGGAATACTTAGAGTGTTCACATATTCAATTAGTTAAAGTTGAGACGAATAGTGTGTAACACCCCGATTCGGCTCACCCGTGAACCGACCCGGAAATGCTACCGGCGACCGAACCGTTCG
>JAVDBV010060901.1:0-16178 GCA_032619315.1 Piper longum
CTTCCAGAAGTGTGTTGTACTGTGGCGTGGAGGATCTCAGAAAGATGGTATTTTCTTTATACTTTTTTCTTTTTCATTTGCATGATATGCGTAGGATTTTATAAACCATTTTGTGTGTCTTGCCCATGATGACAGGAGTTCATTTTGACTATTTGTGTCTTGCCCATTGATCATGATGGCTTGTTCAAAAAAACACTTGAAACTTTCAATCAGATGCGTACCTCGTGTTAAGTAAGAAGCGATTGTTTGTTCTACCTTGATACTGCTTTCATATCATTGCAAGGGTATTTTTTTTAGCTTGTGTGTTGTTCTTGATTTTGTTACTTGATAAGGATTCATATTGAATACTATGAGCCCATAAATAGATTTATTTAAGGAACATACACTCCTGAGCTACAAATAATGGAGGTTGATTGTATGTATCTTCTCTTGCAAACTGTCTCAAATAAACAAACTCTCGACATTCAGACTATGTACAGATTAGACCAAGTTAGCGACCAACAAGAGCAGATTATGGTTGAAGTAGAACGTAACTTTAAATTGGTGAAAAGGTTCATGAAAATATTATTCAATTGCTGAGTGTTCCATTTGACTACTATGGGCTATTCTGGGCTTCTAGCTATGTGATTGGTAAAATACTTAACAGAATGAATGCAATGACAGTCAGCAAGATGTTTTTTGATTTGGTAAGTTTGTCAATAATTCTAAGAGTATCTCTGGTTACTTTATGCTATCCCAATAACGATTAAATGGTTTTGGCTCGATAAGAAAAAAAGGCACCAATAATGTAGATATGGAACGTGGAAAGTCTAAGAATAGTATGTTGTACGCATAAATACCTTAGTTTGTGGTAACCATCTAATGTTGATGTAAATGTAATCATTATAATTCAGCATGCACTAGCTTTTGGCAGTTTTATCGTACCTTGGACACCCTAGTTTGTGGTAACCATTTAAACAGCAAATCTAATTTTAGTCTTCGTTAAAACTGTTGGTGCAAAATTTGCATTTGAATGGAGCATCTAGTCAGTTTTCAGTTATATATATATATATATATATTGCTGTGATACTTGTATTGTGTGAAAAATAAATAATTTCTTAAGAGGTCCTGGATTAAGATGCAAAATCATATTTAATTGTGGGTTTCAATTTTTTCTCTGCAATTTTTTTCCCTCTCTTTTCATTCTATTGACCGTCGACATGCCTTACTTGAAATATGAGTAGTACCATCCATCTCTGTTATGCAGAAAGCTTTTTCACATATTTTTCTTGAAAATGGGCTACTTCATTCATCTCATATATGTACTTGCGATACAGATGGTTGAATATTGTAAAGGATATGGCTGTCGTAGAAAAAAGTCTTGAAAGTTTGGGAGAACAGGTAGTGAAAATTTCAATCTGGCTAAACGTTTCTTCTGTTATGATTCAGAATTGTACCCCATGTTCTATTAGCAGATGAAAGCTGACGAACTTATAAGTAATTTGATGTCAGCATGAAAATTTATTTATAAATTTTCATGTTGGGAATGGATAATAGATAAATTGTATAAAGGGCTGCCCAGTCACAAAGGTTCCTGCATGTTCGGGGTCAAGGGAGGCTGATGGCAAAGGGTCTATTGTTGCAGCCTCACCCTCCATTTTTTCAAGAAGTTGTTTCCATGACTTGAACTCGTGGCCTCTCTGTCACATGCAACAACTCTTATTAGTTGCGCCAAGGCTCCCCTTTTATCATAGATAAATTGTATGATAGATTAAAGTTGTAACTGAATCTACTTATTTATATCAATTATGTAAATGGCAAATTTTGATTGTGGTGATTTTTAATTAAGATGCAGAGGAGTGATTTTTGCTCATTCAGGCTTAAGGATTGATGGAAATTCTTCTATCCTGTTAGTTGATGTTGCTTTCATGTGGACATAGGTGTCTGCATCGTTTTGCGGCAAAACATGTGATGCATGTAAACATCCTGTCCTGGTCACAGAGAATCTTAGGGAAACTTGTTCATGCACCTAGCTTCTGCCGAAGTAATGGATTATGCCCCATCTTCATTAATAGGTATTTTTTGTATTATGCATCATGATTTTTTTTTTTAAGTTTCATAAATACAGTTTTTACCTTGAATTTTTTAGCAATATATCAAAATGTCAATATTCTAAGCTGAATTATAATTTCCAAATGTGGATGTTTTTTCCTTTCAGATGAAAGATGTCTTTAAACATTTACATTTATGTTTATAAATTTAGCCTCTCTTGTATTTTTTCCCCCTTCCTACAAGACAAAAAAATTCAAGTTACTAAGACTGTTTGATTTCAAATAAATAATTTATCAGTTGGCATTTAAGGATCCAGTTTATATATGAATTTTTGGCACATAATTTGTAAAAACTATTGCGCTCATGTCATTACTCAATGATGATCTTAGCCTGAGATTTTTATTTTCTTTTTGTACGACCTTTTGACTTGTAGACAGTATGAAAAAAGTAATCTGCAAATACTTTTGCAGTTTTGATACCTTGTAGCGCTTGAAGAGGGATCATGATTTTGCTTTCAGTTTGATTCTTTTCTTCTAGCAACAATATTAGATTTCTACTTTTTATTCACGAATTTATTGTTTTTGCTAAAATTGTATAACTGGCCATTTGAGGTTAACTTTGGTTGTGTGGATCTGCAGTTCGTCTGACTTTCTTTCACTGAATTATCTATGATCTGCAACATTTTCTGTTAAAAGTCTTGACTGTTCTTCATATTACTTTAAGCTCCATTAATGTGAAAAGCGAGGATGAATAAGATGACTTGCGTGATGATGACAATCAGACAAATTTGTCAGAAGATATTTCTGATTCTGATGGTATTTTGTGCATTTTTGTCGAATTAATATCATTTGAAACGTTTGAATGGGCTTTTTAATCAAATGTATATATTTGTTTCATCTAGTAAAAAATCTATCAAAATTTTAATTTTCTAAGATGGGAAGCCTTTATTCCATCATGGGCAAAGCCTGCTGCAATGTTCTGGCCATTTCTTTGTAAAATTAGATTTATCAGCCTCTGAAGGTGTTATTAGTATCAATATTGTTTTTTTTCTTGTTATTCCTCATTGAATTTGCTGATGTGGATGTCTAGTTAAAGGGGATAGTTATTTGTAATTAATAAAATGTTTTCTGCTTTTTTAGGCTATACCGAGTAGTTAGAGCAGGTGTGACAATTCATTACTTTTTTATGATGCTAAAGGCATTCTATGATTGGATTTTATTATAATTATTTTCTATGCTGTGATATTCTTTTTTTGTAAAATTTCGATTCAGATGGTTTAGAGGTTGTCTGCCGTTTTCACAAATCTTGGATGACCTCAAAATCAGGAATAATGGAGAAACTAGAGTGCCTGCAGCTTGCAGAAGATAGTTACAATCAAAAGGATCCCAAAAAGAAGGTTTGATAGTATCTTGTAGAATTAGGTTTACTGTTTTGTAGTTTGGATACTGTTGTTTGTTTGCAGGTTTTAGCATTTCCAGTTAATAAATATGGGAGTAGCATAATAAGTATGAAACAGCCCCGCAGTTCTGATGATAACAAGAAGGCTGTTAGTGAGGCTCAAAGGCAAGCTTGTAAAGTAAAATTATTGGATACTCTAAAGCAAACTGAACAACTGCTTGGAGGCTTAAGGTAAGCTCCTGATTCGCATTGGTGTACCAATTAAGGTGGCGTAC
This sequence comes from Piper longum, assembly GCA_032619315.1. Classification (NCBI taxonomy): domain Eukaryota; kingdom Viridiplantae; phylum Streptophyta; class Magnoliopsida; order Piperales; family Piperaceae; genus Piper; species Piper longum. Next base: position 3,705 of record JAVDBV010060901.1, read on the forward strand.
AGAATGAATATATGCTAAGAATCTATTTTATCAGAAAAGTTGATGTGTCAGAGTTAATGTATGCCGAAAACCTATCTTGCCAGAGAAGCGGGGTGTTAATATTATATTTCATTTGTTTAACTTTTATTCCGGGAAGAAACAATTAAATTTGGCCATTTTCTTTTATGAAGGGTCAACTTGGAGACTTCTGCATCTGCTCTTGAAGGTGAATGCTTTGTGAAATTTGGGAAAGCTGGGAAATCATTCTATTTTTCTCAAGTTGCTATTTCAGTGAGGTGATTAATGTCGACAAATTGTGCTGATTTCTGTAAACGACTTGGCTTTGTTTCAACGGAGGAGACTCATCTTGCTGAGTTTGAAGTGGCAGTTTCATCTTCTGAGAAACTTGATGATCTGCAACCAGTAGAAAAGCCTACTCATGGTTCTGTTGGGTTAATCCCACATCCCATTTGGAGGCAACCGGTGACTTGTATATAGGCTAATGAGAAAGCCTTAATTCTCAAGCTAGCTTTTGGATTAAGAGAGGCCCATGAACATGTTGCAAGTCACTTTTGGGGCCCGAAGGGCCATTGTTGTATGGGATGGAAAAATCCTACGTCGGTTTGGGAGGGAAGTGGGGGGGAGCTCTCTCCCTATATATAGAACTCCTCCCTATATCATCTCAGGGTAATTCAAAGTTACCAACTTCCCTTTCTACCATTGGTAATTTGTTTTTTCTCTCTTTGTAATATTTTTCTTTAGTGAAATATTATTTTGGTAGTGTCCGAGGACGTAGGCAATTGCCGAACCTCGTTAAATTCTGGTGTCTTGTTCTTTTCTTTTGTTGTCTATTTAATAGCTATTGTCGGGTATAATTGGTGTTAATTATTGTGCTATTTATATTACTTGTCTTGATTAAATTCTGTCTAGGAGTTGGTTTTTAAGCAGATTATCGTGTCCCACCAACTTTCCTGGGAATTTTATTTTGGGATAATTATTTAGTACAATAGTTTTCACGTTTGTCATCTAGGTAATAGTTCTCACAGTGAACTAGTTATCTTTGGTGAAAATTACCCGTTTTTCACAACAGGTTCAACTAAAGAGACTGCTCAGGTGGGTACTTCCTTTAAGCCAGTATTTGTGAATTCAGAATTCCTTATGAGCAGAAAGTGCTACCACACATCATGACCTTTTCTGAATTTGTACGCAAGAGGTATGAGAGTGAATTAAATTATTCTCCGAGTTCAAAGAAGCATTTATCTGCAAGCATGATCGGGAAGAATGGCGACAAAGAAGAGAAAAAGATGAGGCCTTGTTAAACACGGGCAAATGGGAATATATTACTTACAGTGTCAACAAAACAGAAATGAGGGGAAAAAAAATCTGGCCTTGAACTGAAAATTGGCCATTTCTTTTTCTTTTTGTATAATTTGGCTTAAATGATCGGTATGGTAGTATTTTCAGCTGCTTGTTTGTAGCATTACAAGTTGATGAAATAATTGATATTTCTTGTAAAACTGTCTCAAGTACAACAACGTTACCGTCGGAGGAAGAGGAAGCATAACAATAATCACTCATTAAGAAACAGGGATCAGAATCAAAGGTGCTAGAACAGCGAGTAGTGACGATAGTTAGAATTTTGTTGTTTGACGAATACGCTATTCGGAGTTCATAATCTGTATATATCACCTACTGTGTTCGCATGCATACATTGTCGCCTTTAATGAACACGTGAACGATAACTTAATTAACCTTCTCGTGCGTGCACAGGATATGAACTCCAATAATAATGTTTTGATCATCACATCCTATATATCCATTAATATTAGGAGAGAAAAATAGCCGGTAAAGTTAATGGGAAGAGTGCCATCAGCACTTTGTTTCACATTTATTGTTAAACATTTCAGAAGATAAATGGATACATCACCTTCAAAAGAGAAATTTATAAAAAAAAAATGACACATACTTTCGTGCATAATAACTTAATTAAGAAGTTATAGACAGGCTTCTTGTTAAATCAAGTGTGGATGATTTTTCCAAATCTTCAAATAAGCTGTAAGTAGTTGGGTTTTCCACATCAAACTATAGGCAAAAAATGGTGGCGAGGGAAAAGAAAATTATTATTTTTCTCAAAATAATTAAAATATTTTTTTTTTCAAAACAACTACCAAAATATTTCATTGCTACTTGCCTAAAAGTGACCAATGAAGGGTTTGTTTATGCACCAACCTTGTCTTTTATATAAATCGTTCCCACTAAAATATTGCTTTAAAAGAAGAAAATTCTACGAATTTGACTCGAATAACATGGAAGTTAGTTTGGATTTATATTTACCTAATTCGATTTGAAGTTTTAAATAATTTAATATATACATAAATTTAAATTATTTACACTAATGGAATATTTGATTGCAATAGAAAGTTGTATATATATATTTTTAAAAAATAAATTATGAATTTTTTGTCACATTTTTTTAAATTATAATTACATAAATTAAAAGTGCATTTAAAGTAACTTTTGACCGTTACAATTGTCAAGCAAATTTGGTCAGAGCATTTGAATTTTTTTTTTCTTTTTTAATATTTTGTGAAATTTTTAAGAGCATGTCTAACACTTGACATTTTATCATACATATTTTTTTATGGTTATAGCTATAATTTTATATTTTTTTAATAAACAGGTTTACTTAAGATGACATATTCAAACACCCCGTGAATTCACTTTTATATCGCTACAATAAGAAGAAAAAAGAAATTATTTAGGTCTATTTAATGTTGTAACATGTAGTGACGAGTCTATACATAGTGTACTAAATTTGTGCCTTTAGGTCTCTCTCTCTCTCTTGAGTATATAAATGAGAGTGGTTTCTCAACCTAGAATGCAAAAAAATTCTTCGGGTCTAAACTTTAATTTGGGTCATACAATTACAACTATGGCCCAGATTGATTTTTTTTTAAATTAAATCTCCCCCTAACGATGTCGGATACTATGGAGTGACCTTGCCAACCACATTTGGCAGCGGATGGCCTGGTATGTCCAATCATCAGCCAAATCTGGCCACTGCTAGATTTGGTTGCACAGCCACAAACCGGGCACAAAACTGACTACGCAACATTATGTGGTAGCTAATGGACTTGAGCAATGGCGGCCAAATTCAGCATGCAACAAAAAAAAAAAACAAGTTGTTGGCATCAGCAAACTAGGTTTGGCCACCATAGGCTAGACATGGCCAACGGCGGCCAGATCTAGCCATGGTCAACAACATTTTTTTTTTATTATCAAGTCGTAAGAGGAATCTGGGGGACACCCAAGTTCCACCCACGACATACGGGCTTGGCCGACCATGGCCAAATCTAGCCTCCCTGCCACATAAGGCCACGCAACCTAATTTGATCATGGTCAATCATGTCAAGCTTCCTTATAGTCAAATTTAGTCAGTGAATGCCTAGACAAAGTAATTTGTGGCTAAACGTGGCCGCCATGGCTGCTAATACAGTGAAGGAGTTTAATATATTTTATTTTAATAAAAAGAATAAATTTAAAATGTCCTTATAATCGAACAGCCTAAATTAAAATGTGAAACAAAAATATCTTTTTGGTTGAGAAATATTTTATCCTGTTGAAACTGTCCAAAAAACTAATGATAATAAAAAAAATGTGATCTTATTAAAATTTTAAATAATAATATAAAAAATGTAATAATATATGACTTTTTTATTTATATATGTAAGGATCTGACTCCTTATCGGATCCACCCGCAGTACCCGAGCAGGTCGACAAAAAGGAGAGATGTATGAGGGGGCGGACGCCCTCCCACTTACTTCGATCCTTCCCGTCGGTCTTTTCATTTTTTTTTTAATTTCATGGCTCTGCGCCTCTCTTTTCTTCAAGGTTGAAGAAGGCTGCTTCTCTAGCATTGATCCCGATTCTTCTCTTTCGGATGCTAACTTTGCCGCTGTTTCGCCTCTGCTTGGTGCCGGTAACAGGTTTCTCTTCTTTCCTTGATATCGTTGGCTGGTTCCGATCTGTGCCGCTTTCTTCTTTTTTTTTTCATTCTGTCGTTGGTGGATTCGTTCTTTTTTGGAGTCACGTTTCTTTCCTTGTCATTGCTATTCTTTTTCCCCGTTGACTTGTTTGGTATTGAAACATATGATCTTTGTATGTGGTCGGAGCTCTGCTGTGTTTAATGCGTCCTTTTCAGGTATTTGTGTTTTGGGTGAAGATCTTCTTTTTTTTTTTCGGTTTTATGAGCGGAGAGGGGGGATTCTTGTGCCTCCATTGATAAAAAAATTGGAGTAGTCTTAGCGATGTCGATGTTTGTTATTGCCTTTGTTTGTGTAAAATGCAAAAAAATTTTTGATGCCGTCGAGAATTTTTAAGGATTCAATACACAAGTCATCTTCCGATTTGGAAATTGAGATTGAAGGTTCGCGAGGGGATTTTGTCGTGTGACATGAACTGCTATTGCTATTGTGCGGATTGATTGCTTCTCCCTTATGAAACATTAATCTATAGCGGCAAAGGTTGTTGCTTTTTATGTTTTGCTATGTTCTTTTCCATTATTGGGTTATTGTTGTCATTTTGACATCTTTTGAAACCAATCTAAATGTATCGTTGATATGTAATTTTTTTTTTTTCATTTTGATGTACTTCTTTGTTGCTGCTGCTAGGACTAGTTGTATGAACTATTATGGCCACGGTGACCATGGCAACAGCAGCTGGTGCCGCTGCTCTTCTTTATTATACATTAAATCGTAAATTGCTATCAACTTCACCTCAAGATTATGAAGAGGACAATGCGGGTAATGCGGTTAGCGCTGCTGTGTCTGGAAGGAGGCACCTATCGCTGAGACCTGTACAGGCTCCAGCAACATGGTTGGAAACTATTTCAACTTTATCCGAAACATTGAGGTTTACATATTCCGAGACTCTGGGAAAGTGGCCTATTGGAGATCTTGCGTTTGGTATCAATTTTCTTCTTAAACGACAGGTAATTGCTGCAGAACGTGCTATTTATATCATTTTATTTATATTTTATCAGGATTCAATGTCTTGATTGAGTTTTGGGGCTCACCAAATTTTAATTTTCAAGGGAAATTTGCAAGTTGCATCCGTGTATGGGGGTGATGGTAGCCTTCAGCTGGGAGGAGATGAAATTGTCTCCGAGCTTAGATATCTTTTAACACTGTTGACACTTTGCTGGCATTTCTCAAAAAAATCATTTCCGCTATTTTTGAAAGAAACTGGTTATTGTCCTGAAGATGTTCTTCTTCAGGAACCAAAAGCTGGAGTGAGTTTTGTGCTTTGAAAATTTTAAATGTTTGTTTTGTTATTTGTGCATGCATATTAAGTTCATCATTGCCTGAACATGTAACCGCTGGCTGAATATCACTTGCAGATTTTGAAGCCAGCCTTCACAATTCTCATAGACAAAAAGGTGAAACGTTTCTATTTGTTGATACGAGGGACTCATAGCATTAGAGACACTTTGACTGCTGCTACTGGTGCAATTGTTCCGTTTCATCATGCTGTTCTGCATGAGGGTGGAATCAGCAACCTGGTATTGGGCTATGCACATTGTGGGATGGTGGCAGCAGCTCGTTGGATTGCCAAACTTTCTACTCCTTGCCTTGTCAAGGCCCTTCAAGAATATCCAGATTATAAAATTCAGGTGAGTGAGTTTGAGCTGTTTACCTTAGATTAGTGCTTTCATTGTTATAAAGATGACCCTAATATCTTTCATTATGATGCGTCGAATGCTGATTATTGTTTACCCTAGATTAGCCTGCCAACCCTGATCCAGGCATTAATACGCATCTATGCCTACATAGAGTGTTTCATCGTTTTGAGAATAGTTTCTTTTAAATAAATATATTATGATTCTTTTATAAAGTTTGCTTCTGAATAGTAATATGTGACTGGGAATGTGTTTATGATTTCCAATTGCTTCTAATATGTGTTCTGTTTAGCATGGTAATCTGCTCTTTGCCTCAAGTCGTACAACAGTTACTCAAGCCTGTTCACAACTTTTGTCTTTTAGCTAGTATTTGTTCATGGCTTATAAAAGTATAAGGTGGTCTATGATGGAAATGTGGAATGCTTACTCTGGGTTACTGCACTGAGGGCAGCTGTTTTGGATGTTTGGCAATATGGGGGAGATAAAGAAGTTTTGTTACTAAGTGAGGCTCATAGGCAGAGATTAAGCTTCGTTGATTTTGAAGTAGACAACTAATATTTTTTACCTGGTTTAATATTTCCTTCTTTGGGAGCAAATGTTGACATGTAAACTGGTGTTTGCATTGTTGAATACTTCCCTTAGTGTTTCCTTCACTGACGTTTCTTTTGGAATGATATCTGATGAGAGAATTGTGGTTATCTCACCCTTTTTGTATGCTGCAGTGCCCCCACCCTTTTTGTGTGCTGTTGTTACTATTATTTCTGGTGACAGAAACTGTTTCCTAATATTTGCCTATCTATGGATGCATTTTTTTGTGTAAAGATCATATATGCACGTCCTCCTTCCTGTTGCCACAAACAATCTTGTGATGTCTGGCAGGTTTTTCTGTTGTAACTTTTAACTGTGTTTCAGATTGTTGGGCACTCATTGGGTGGGGGCACTGCAGCGCTATTGACATATGTGCTGAGGGAGCAGCCGGAGTTTTCTACAGCAACTTGTGTTACGTTTGCACCAGGTCCTTTTTTCCACTATGATGATTTGTCCTAGTTAGAAGTTGTGAGATGTAGGAACATATGTGAACAAATTTGTTCGTTGACAATGGTTATTTATTGTGGTATCACTTTATTATTGCTGTATTGATGGGCTGTTGCACTTGCAGCTGCTTGTATGACATGGGATTTGGCTGAGTCTGGTGTGTCGTTCATTACTTCTGTAATTAATGGAGCTGACTTGGTTCCCACATTTTCAGCTGCTTCTGTGGATGATCTGCGCTCTGAGGTTACCTGCTTTACAAATTATATGTTTGATTTCGTGACTTTTTCTACATTTTTTGCTAAGTATTGGAAAATTTAAATATGTGCTTTGTATTTAGTGTGTTATCTAATGTATCCTTAGAAAACAGGATACTGTTATTACTTTTAGTTGGCTGTCATCATTGAGTTTGGCGTAGTATCTGGTCAAAACTTTTCCATGAGTTTACTAGTTTTTAGTATTTTGATTGTCATGAAGTTATCTTTTTGTTAACTTTAACCCTCATAGGTGACAGCCTCTGCTTGGTTAAACGACCTGAGAAATCAGATTGAGCAGACTAGAATTCTAAGCACTGTTTACCGGTCTGCATCAGCTTTAGGATCCCGTCTTCCTTCCATAGCTAGTGCAAGGGCTAAGGTTGCTGGTGCCGGTGCAATTCTACGTCCTGTTTCTAATGGTACACAGGTAATTCTGGACAAATTTTTGGAAAAACCTTATTAGATATCTAGAACGGCACTTCAAAGAGAAGCACTTCCCAGTGGCAACTTGAGGAGTGGTATTTTGTTGTTACAAATCTGAATGACGTAGTCAATTTGCCTTATTTAATTTTGTGAGTGCACGTCGATTTAATTGTTGGACTATTATCCGTTGGTTGAGGCTCTTGTAATTATTTTTCTACAGGCGATTCACATCACCTGAGATACATAGCTATTCTTGTGCAATTTTTTGTACAGCGAAGTTTAAGTCTGGCAGCAAAGAGGGTTTTTTACGTTCCCTTTGATTCTCCTTCCCCACCTTGTTTACTCATTATAATTGTTTGTGCTTCGTACAATACTTCATGTAGTTAACTACTATGATTGTTTTATGAATAAAAAACTTCTGAATACATAAATATGTAGCTACTTGCCTAGACGCAAGCTTTGAAAATCACTCACAAGTTGGTTGGAGAAGTATAGTCTAACATGATTGCTGTATAAATGTGAATAAAATTGGTTCATTACCTTGTGTTTTCACTGGCCTTCATAATTCATGAGGTTGGTGAAAAGGTTAATTTTCTACTTTGTGTTAAAATATACTTTTGTTTAGCTGAATGTAGTGGTTTGATCTCATTTGACTATTAGATCAAATAGGCCATGCCGACTGAATTCTGGAATTGGATGTATTTGAAGTTAAGAACTGAGATAATAAGTTGATTAGATTTGGATAAGTTTGAAGTCAACAATTGAAAGAATAAGTTGACATTCTGGTACTACCTGATACAGGGCAAGGCATTGATAAATTCTTATTTTAAGAGGATTATTTTATTATTTTTTATACATTTTATAAGGAGCTATTTAAATATATTTTTTGGAATTAAATTTCACTTCATTAAGAATTGGTAGTGGTCCTGAGCAACACTACTTTTTTTATGTTCATCTTAAATTCCTCCCTTTCCTCTCATAATTTCAGCTTTTTCTAAATTAGTAGTGCATTAATGGCATGCTAGCCATTTTGGACTTGTGTCTAGTTGGTGTTTGTGCTTCTGTATATTGCTCTAAAATGTGAGCATTCGGGTTGGATTTTGAAATTTCTCGCTCATTCTTCTGTTTATCATGCAGTTCACAGGTTTGATCCAGAAATAAGAATTTCTTACATGCCTGCAGGTTGTCATGCGTAGGGCTCGTAGTGTTGCTCAGGCTGCTTGGACCCGTCCATCCTTGAGACTTTCATCATGGTCATGTATGGGTGTTCGCCACCGTGTGACATCTAATGACCCTGGACAAGGTCAAGGAACATCTGAATCTTTCCTCTCTCATGAATCTGCTACAATCACAGAAACTGACGAACTTCCAGTCTCCAGAGCATCCGAAGGTCTAGCTTGGGCTTCAGGAGCAGATGTCTCCGCTATAAACCAAACATTGCAGGCTGATGTTTTTGAAGGAAATGTTGAGGAGGAGGATCTTGATGATCCTTCTAGAAATGAGGACAGCATGACAGAATACGAGTTGTGGCAGCAGCTTAGGCAAGAGCTTTATTGCAGAGAAGGGGATGAAGCCAACTCTGAGAAGGAAATAAGAGAAGAGGAGAAAGCCGCTGCTGCGGAAGTTGGTGTAGCAACCTCAAGTTCAGTCCCAGAGACAACTGAAGTACGCAGATTTTTTCCACCAGGAAAGATTATGCATATTATGGTGCTAAATAATGAGGATACCATGAATGAAATTGGGGCCTCCCCTGTGGGGGAAGAAGTGGAAGAAAACCACGAAGAAGAAGAGACAGTAACAGAAGAGTCGAAGGTCGGTATTTTCTTAACACCAAGGTCACTTTATGGGAAATTGCATCTGTCCAAGACTATGATCAGTGACCACTTTATGCCAGTTTATAAGAGACAAATTGAGAGGCTGATTAGTCGATACGAGGGACAAGATACATCTGCTGCTGTGTTGTCTGGTATGACAGTTTTGTGACCAAAAGAACATTGTCAGAGCTAGCTAGTTGCAAAGCTTTCCCGCTTGTCAACAAGTGAGAAATACTTGTATATTGATAACAACCTTGTGCTAACCAAGAATTCACCAAAGATTTTCTTTCCCAAATTTCTCGTCCTCAAAATTGGATTATGGTGGAGTGGTCTTGCGATCCTATCATTCGGAGGATCCTTGCTCTTTGTATAGTTGTAAGAACTTCTTTAGTTAAAATTTTTCCTTTTTTATTTTTTTATTACATAATAAATCTACCGGCCTGTTCTGTTTTATCCCAGGCAGTTGCTATGAACTTTTGCATCTTCACAAAATCAAGCACAAGGCGTCTTTGTGGAAAGTTATCCAAAGCTGCCACAGTTTCATTTGCATGAATCCAATTTCGAGTTCCAGGATTTTGGCTATTGTAGAAGAGTTATGGTAGCTCGTCTTTTTATATTTTTCTCAAGCTGTTTCATGTCATTTACATTTTCTGGGGAAATCTTTTTAGTTGGCTGTCTCTCATTGGCTCATGGATATGTCATTCATGACATCTTGCTGCCATTGGTTGGGGCATTTGAACTATCTTTCAAGCACCCAATGTGGCAGCCAACCTAATATTGTTAAATCGTGGAGTGTGGACAACCTGCTTTCTTTACTGGCTGTAAACAAATCAGTAAGACGCATCAGTAGTCATGGAAATTAAACGTTAACTTTTGGTTGATTGGAAACCTCTCAAATGGAAATCTAGAGTTGGTGATCGGTTATACATCACATAAAACATAAATGGAGGTCCAACGAGGCGTGTCGAAAGTATAATGCTTTGAAAATAATGCTGAAATTCATTTTGTTGCATTTTTTCCATGGTTCTCGAGGATGACACGCTACAAAGAGATCGTTGTCCGCATTATGTGCCAATTGGCTTCCCATTAACGCTGAGCCAAGTGGTTCATTCACATCATACGAAGCCAGACAACGAGACTGAGCACGCCTGCAAGCTCCCTTTCCTAGTTGCATCGTTTTCGAATATAGAACTAGTCCATGTGATGAAAAATAACGCTCTATCTCTATCTACTCGTCCTGCTGCTGACAATAACAGAATCCACGCGTGTTTCACATGTTTGAGAGAAACCCATTTCAGTATTATGTATAATAATCAACTATTTTCCAAGTAAAGATTGGCTCGTGCTCAACCACCTGTGTTAAGTTAACTATCATGCAACAGCTTGCAGCCTTTTTTGCTGTGTTGAGAAGACGAACGTGAATGTAACTGTTCGATTCGGATGGTCATTGGTGTCAATAATATTAATTGTTACAAAGATTGAACTTTTGATCCTCGGGACACGTCTAGAACAATCGATAATTATCACATAGCATTGGTGCTTAACTTGATATTATTGACTTTATATACATGTCACATTACCGTCGATTTTCGTCACATCAATGATGTGTATGTATGCGCATGTATATGTAAATTCTGAAAAAAAGGAAGTTTTTATATGTAAGCGTTTGGGGAGCGGGTGATCCACGTAAACCTTGGAACCTTATTATAGAAATTTTTGACCTCATTTTAAGACCACATATTCCTTATCAACTTAATCATCCACGACTATCATCTCTGATTTTTTTCCCCTTTTTTCGAAGCCACAAATATCATCATCACCTAGAGCAACTATTTTCAATTTTTAGTTGCATTCCTGGATTCACACTTAACTACAGAAGTCGTCTAAGTCAATTTCACAAAACACCCACAAAAAATTTCATAAAATTAATTGAGTTAAAGAGGTTGGTTTTGGCATACAGGTCATTTCATCCTGGTAAAGAATTTTTGCTAAAAAAAATACAGAGCAAAAAATATGAGTTCTTGTCTTGTGTGTGTCGGGTAGATTTAACCAGATAGATTATAGCCTTTTTTTTTGTTCCAATTTTTCGTGATTGAGACTTAATTGTAGACATCAACAATTTCAGAGATAAGCTAGCGGCATCAAGAACTCGCGTATTTTAATTTTGAACAGGCCAAGTAAACAATGCTCTCACCATTATAAGGAGATGGAGCATTGACCCCAAAAAAGAGGAAAGTAAAGCGCTTGAAATGATGACATCAATATCCCACAAATCGGAATTGGTGCATTCCAATCTGAACTTCCATTATTTTTCATGATTGTCACCGTTGCCCTTGTAATTCATCATACAAAAATTAAAATTATGAGATTATTCGATTTAGTTTTACATTTAATATTTAATAAATTAATATTATATTTATAAATAGAAATAAATGGTGGGCTAGGTCGTTAGAAATGGTATTCGAGCAACCTATTTCTATATTAGATGGTGGGCTAGATTATTGGTCATGAGCAAAAAAAAGTTGTGGATAGGGGCTAGCAATGGTGTAGGAATTTCAAGGATAAAATTTTTTAAGGTGAGTGGATTGTAAGATCCATCAATTTAGTCTCACATCTAATACGTAATACCTACTTGGACCTAGTAGGCTAAGATTTTGTTTATAAGTGAGAATGAATTATAAATCTTTATCTTATTTATAAGTAAGATTCGGACTTATTGAACTAAGATTCTGTTTATAAGTGAGATTGAAGTATAAATCTTTATCCTTTATAAGCGAGACTGGGACCTATTGTAAAACCCGTGATTAGAGTCACGGTTTTATAGTCGCTAGCCGATCGGTTCAGCCGTCGGTTCGAGTTGAATGTATTTCAGAACACGTGTATTGAGCCGATGCCGGTCACGTGTATGAGGTATGAGGGGTCATGTGTACCCGAGTATGTGATGATAATGTCATAAATGAGTTATCAGAATATATGAGAGTATACAGTTGGTGATTTTAGATTCATTATCGTAGAAATAGTTTTAGGCTGTTTGCCGCGTTAGGATGCGTTATGGGGTAATTTGGGTGGGTTATTAGTTATAGAGCATGTCATTTGGATGTTGTGTGTTTTATTTTATTTTATAGGATTTTTCATGATTTTTATAGATTTTTTTTAGGATTTATTACGCGTTAGTTATTATTTTTGACTCGAGACGGAGTCGAGTCAAGTTTTATTTACGAGAATGCCACCCAACGTGTTTTTCTTTCCCCGACACCTTTCCCCCCTTTTCCCAAACCCTACCCACCTCCCC
>JAVDBV010060905.1:0-14541 GCA_032619315.1 Piper longum
AGCAGCGGGGTGGCATTCCTCTTCTTTTTGCGTTGGGTTGTTGTGCAGGAAGGAGGGGAGGATTGGGATGGTGCTGTTGGCCATGTCGGGGTCGCCTTGGGTGGCCAGACATGGGGATGCCCTGGGTGGTGCTGGTCGGTCGCCATGAAGGGTGCAATCCGGATTCCCATTGAGTAGCTTCGATAAAGCTTGGATCGTTGAGATTCCAATTGGATTGTCGAAGTAAATAAAAGTTGTAGTCTGGTTTTGGGTTGAAGAAGAAGATGACGGTGCTGGTTTTGGTGCCAAGATGAAGGCGTGGAGAAGAAAAGAACATCGGGGAAGAAGAAGATGGCAAACTTGTAATATTCGTTGACTCGATACGGGTTGAATTAAAAAATAATACCAACTCGTATTGAAACCTTAAAAATAATTAATTTAATGGGATACAAGTTAAGTGGCTAAAATAATAAGTGATAAATTGCTACACAAAATTACCATAATTAATAAAATTACGGTCATGATAAACGGTAAATATTTAATCGAGTTATTACAAACGATCAAAGTAAATCGGAGGTTGTAAGGGATAAATAAAATAAAGACTTCACCTTTACCAAATAAAATTAATATTTGGTAAATAAAATGATTATTTTAATATCGAATTAAAGAGGTAGAAAATTAGGTAATAAAATATAATCACGTAGAAAACAACGAAATAACATAATTAAATAAGGAAGGGTGGAACCGTATTGAATGAAATAAATTACAAATAATTATATTGGTGATATCCTTAAATTAGGATAATAGAAATCATTTAAAGAATATAACAATAATCATAATTAATTATTGGTTATAAATTAATAATTATTTTAGTGATGATTATAATTGGGATAATTAATTTAAAATGTAAAGAAGGACTTAAATGATTATATCACATGAATAATTAATTAAATCACTAGAATTGTTGAAAATTAAATAATTAATGATGTTCAACATGACACATTTTATATTGTAAAAAATTGATAGTTATATTAGTTATGTAGTTGCATGCATTTTCTACATGAATAAAATTATACTCATGTATAATTTAATGTCCTTGTTTAGATAAGGATAGTTAATTGTAGACGCTTGATTTCGTATAAGCTACCATGTCCTTTTTGGCAGCCCTGGTCGGCCTGAGCCCAGATTCGACCACCATGCACTGTGTGCACCTAGGGTAAAGAAATTGACTTAGTTCGACACGGGGTCGCACTTTTAAATTTACTTGTAAGACCAATATGGAGTCTCTGACACGAGGCAGAACTAGCGATATAGGGAGTCTCTATCATGAGGCAGCACCCACGACACGAGGCAGCACCCGCGAAATAGGAAGTCTTTGTCGTGCGGCGGCAATTCAGAACTTGTAAACCTGCCCTCATGCCAAAAGGGGATTTTAGGCAGACGGCTCATTATGCACTTGTGATACAGAGAGTGTAAGCCAATGGAAAATATTAGTAACTACACAGGCTATAGGTCACGTAGTGTGTGTGCGCATGCATGGATTTTAGTGGGATGGGTGGCCACCCTCCCCGCATCATAAGAGCTCGGCATAGGCTCACTTCAGTAAAAGACTTTTGAAATAAAAATAGGGAGTATATTTGACTTGTTTCTTTAATTATATAGCTTAGTGGTTTTATCACTACCGCGGAATTGCCTCCTCATGTGTGCAGATTCGGGCATAGACTGAGAGAGGGGTTGGTGGATCTTTTACCAACCAAGGTTCGGAGAAAATGATAACGCATTGGATTTCCTTTTTATTTTATTTGAGTTATAAATGTGGCTATGGGAAATGGTCCAAGACTGTGGAACGATTATTATTGTGGCTTGTCTAAAACATAGTTTACTTGGAATGAGTTATACTTATAGCTTTAATAGAAATCATGTAACATAGAAGTAATGTCTTGTCCAATTAGGGCTGGTCGTTACAGGGTTGGTTTGGCTTAATTTTAAGTAACACCTGCCCAGCTAGGCCAACACTATTCTTAAAAATGGTGGCTCGTTACATCAAAAGACTTCCCTTTGGTCTTCCATCATTAATTTCAGGTTTGTGCGGCCTCTTTGGCTCGTTGTTTGGTGTTTATCTCTTGTATGTATATATTGTTTCATTTTTATGATAGTTTCATCATTTAGATTTTCCTGTTAAGAGTAATTTAAGCACTCATGTATCTTATTTTTATATGTTAAAAAAAAGATATGCTTTCTATAATACACATAGATCACTTATTAGCACTATTTTAGTATAAAAATCATATCTTGGAACACTGATGTTTCATTTGCATGGTTCTTATTTTGTTGCACTCATAACATTTATATCCAAAACTTTTGTGTTATGTGTTTTCCCTTAAATGACCTATAATGTGTATGTATGAGGGTAAAAAGTGCGGAAAGGTGTCAACTTTCACTATTACAATGACATAAGCCCCCTTTCTCCAATTTTTACTTTCGGACGTAGGATCCGTTGATGAAAAGCATGCCATGTTTTCATGGTTAATTTAGGAGTTCTTGGTAAAATTTTAATCCTATTATAACAACTTAATAATCATAAACATCAGCCATAAGTACACCATATATTTCGTGTATTGTTTATTACTATGAGTTGGATCTATGATTGTGTATGAAAGCATACAACTGATGATTTAAGATTTTTTTATTTTATGACCGTAGAAATAGTTTTAGGCCGAATAACGTATTATGACGCGCTATAGGGTAGTTGGGTGGGTTATTAGTTATAGAGCATGTCATTTGCATGTTATGATGTTACTTTTAGTTACGGGATTCTTCCCAATTTGTCTAGATTTTTATAGAATTTATTACGACCTAGTTATTATTCTTTACTCGAGTCAAAGTCTAGTCAAGTTTTATTTACAAGTTCACCACCGAACTATTTTCTTTTTCCCCCGACGCTTTTTCTCCCAAAACCTTATTGCCGCCACCAGTTTGCTTGTCGCCAACGCCACTGCCGGTGCCATCCTACCGCCGATCATCGCTGCCCAGCACCGCTATGTCATCGTAGTGCCACCCCAATCAACTCCGGCACGGTCTGGTTGCCGCGACGCTGAAATCGCCCTGCGATCCCATCGCTCCTCTTCACTCTATTCGCCGTCGTCCAGGCCGCGACACCGTCGCCGTTAGGCCAACAACCACCCCCTCAACCTCCTCGACATTTCCCCTCTACCTATTGCCGCCGTCGGGGCCAGCCGTGGGCCCGATCAGAGCGACCGGCCACCCCAGCCAAACTCGAGGCCACCGTCGGCGATCATCACTGTCGCGGCTACCCTTGTCGTCACGACCATTGGGACTAGCTCGTCGAGGCGGTGCCGACCCTTACCCCCGATTGCCCTGCCATAATAATCACCTGAAAACCGCCGACAATGGCCGGAAAACCACTGAACTTGCCAGAAAACCTCTGGAGCCTGTTGGAAATCTGGATTCCTTGGATCTTCCGCGGAGCACATCCAGTTGAACCCGATCGATCTTCGGACGCCATTGAGTGCCGAATTCGAGGTCCGAGAAGCGCGGCGACACCCTAGCCGTCGCCGATTGTCGATGATGAGTGGTATAATTACCTCTAATCTGATTATTTAAAGTAAGTGAGTGTCAGCACAACATGCTAGGATTTATTAATTGATGTGATTAAGGCCTACTTACTGATGAAATGATAAGTGGCATGGTTTGACAAATTGTGAATGAATGTTAAGTGACCTAATGAGGTAAATTGAGTTGAACAAGTAATTTGATTGAAATGTAAATTAGAAACATATAACAAAATTGGTACGAATAGGATAGTTAGAATTATTTTTATATTATGATTATTTGACTGTTATGGATTTATATTGTGTTGTGTGTAATGGTCATGTCGAGTTTATGCATCATTTAGATAGCAGCAGGTGTTAGCTTTTAGATTTGATGTGTAGGTATGAAGTAGGAGCTCGCCGCCTAGGCACGTAGACACAGTTTGAGCTTTTACCAGATCCGTTTAGGACTCTTCTCCGTTTTACTCTCTATTCCATCGTATGTTTGGGTTTCTACTTGTAAGGCAACTTAAGTGGCGGTTTATTGGATCCCACTTAACTCAGGCTATTTAGCCGAACAGTTTTCCGAGATTAATAACCCTTGAGGAGCAGTGAGGTCTCTTGCACATAGTCATGTTTTCATGATTGAATGTTTAATATTTTGTGTATGATTTATTTATATTGAAATTGATGCAAGAAAATGCTAAGAGATGGTGATATGCTGATGAGTGAATGCTATGACTTGAGGATATGACTTGAATTGTGGAAAGAATACACAAGTGGGCTGAGACCAAAGCTTGAGATGAGTACACAATAGATTATATTATATGAATGAAATTATTGATATGGATATATATGTTTATATATATTATTTTGAAAGGGTAGCCCCGAATTGCACTATTATGGGAGGTTCTGTCCATTTCTATTTAGAATTTCTTTTTGATTTTATTGTAACTGTGTTGGTGTGTAAATTTGTTGCATGTCATCCACTAGTTGGAGGCAAAGGGAATCACTTTAGTAATTCATTGCATAAAGCTCTAAATTCTCTTTGTGAAGAAGATATTGATGTGGAAGAGATGGTTAAAGTATTAGATTCGCAACCGATCATGCCTAGGAGATTCAGAGTTATGGAACCCTTAGATTTACCATTCCACAGATTTTTGCCATCAGTTCTCCCATTCCACATATTGCTGCCATCAGTTGAAATGCCACCTATGCCACAAATTTTAGAACAAAAGCAACTTCCAAAACATCTCAGGTATATTTTCTTAAGGCTTAATGACACTCTTCCTGTTATTTTGCCTTCAGAGCTAACCATATCACAGGAAGAAAAACTGATTAGAACAATAAAAGATCACAAGTCAACCATTGCTTGGATTATAGCAGACATGAAAGGCATTTGGTGTGGCTGCTGGTCATTTTCTCCTGGACTCAAGAAACTAGCGTCTGGCTGTAGACGTTAAACCAAGCGCTTCTTGGGAGGCAACCCAAGTGATTTCTTTTAAATTTTTATTTTTATTTGTAGATTTTGTTTTAAATATTTCTTTTTATTTTGTAGAATGGGTCAAGTGCAAATTCAGTTATTCATGATAATCATCCACCGACAAATTGGTTAAGGGAGTTCTCTTTCACTTCTTTATTTATATTTTGTTCAATATTGAGGACAAGGTCTTGTTTAAGTGTGGGGGGATGTTTTAATTTTGTGCATATTGCTCATCCTTGACTCATGTTTAGATATATAATATAGTTAGAATAACAATTTTATTATGCAACAATATTTTAGTCTCCTGGTTCCCTGATAGATACATGTGCATTAGTCTTACCTTTCTTGGGAAAACTTGATTAATTGATATGAGGGATGAACTGAGTAAAAGATTGCATTAGAGAGTTGGTTCTCTACCTTATATTATTTTCACAATCCTTTGGTTTAGATGATTTCAATGAATGTGTTGCAATAAGGATTGTGCATGATGGTCATGACTTTTAGAATTTGCCCTAGCAACTTTCGAGGCGAAATATTTGGCTCGCCATGTAGATGGAAAATGATATAGGCATTTCTTTTTGATGAGCTTGGGCCTTTCTTCAAGCCTACCTATTACAAATTATCCTCTGCGCACAATTTCATGGCCTTTATTATACATATTTGTTTGATTACCCTTATTTTTAGCCTTGGCCTTTTTATTGAAATTATATCTTGCTGCTTGAGTCCTAGCACCCTAGTATTTTGAATTCATTCTAAATTCTAACAAGGATGGAACTTTTAGTAGTATGGATGGGTGTGTTGGTTTTCATCGAGGGACGATTGAGTAGATTATGGATTTTCCTTATACTTTGCTTTGTAAAAAAAAAAAAAGATGAGGCAATGATCCTCCACCGGTAAGCACAAGATGAAGCAATGGGCTCCCACCAGTTTGAAATAAAAGAGGTTACTACTAACCTCCAGCAAAACAAAAAAAAAGAAAAAAAAGAAGCAAGTTGCCAATGGTTTAATCAAAGCAAAAGTTAATTCTTATAGCGGATCAACTAGTTACAATATTTAAGGAAGTTTGTGTTCGTATTGTTATGGTGTTTGGGGATTTGTTGTACATGTAGGTTAGGATTTAGAAAGGATTTCTAATGCTAGGGTGCATATTAGCCTCTGAATTTTCTATCTTGTTTATCTTATTTTTGGTCCCTAACCCCTGGCCCCGTTACAACCTATAAAGACCTATTGATTCCATTGAATTGGTATTGCCTACATTAGTGGAGATGGGAGCGAAAGGTAAACATATTTAAGCATGTGCTTGATTGTATTCTCTTTGTTGCATAAGAGAATGATAAGCCAATGGATTATCTTACACATACACATGAAGAGCTTTCTTTTGGGTGTGACTGATGAAAGGGAATTTCTGATTTGATCGACATCTTTTTGCCTCTTGATAGTTTGATTAATGATCATATGAGAATATAATGGGGAGTAAGTATTTTTGTGTAGTAAAATTTTCTTGGTTATGATATTTTGCTCGGGACGCGCAAAAGTTTAAGTTTGGGGGTGTGTTAAGTGTTTAAAATATACAATATTTACCTATGTTTTTAATGTGATTTTGTACTTCCTGAATATAAATATTATTATTAATGTGATATTTTACTTTATTTTCTTAGTTAATTAATATTTTTTTGATATATTTAAATTTGGTGTTTTAATGTAGAAAACCATTGAAAACATAGAAGTTTATGGTTATGACAATTGGCCCCACCCAATGGCTACAATTTATGGTGTTCAACGGAGTCGAGGAATTGGAAACTTGAAGGGACATCATAATTAATTAGACTACATTGGTTTGTGAACATCCTCTTCGAATTCTTGTATCTCCTCATCTATATAAAGGGGTGGCCAGTTATTGTTATATATCATCTCAAATCTTGGTTTAGAACTAGTTCTAATTTTTTGTAGTTGTTATCTTTTTATAATAAAAAGTAGTTTATTCTTTATAGTGTTCTTTTCTTTTATTATGAAGTAATCTTTTATTTCGTTCTAGAGTAGAATGGAACTTAACATGGTTTAATTGAATTCATTTCAAGCTCTTACTCTTTTATTCAACCGGAATGTTTGAGTTATCATGTTTTTAATACTAAGAATAGATTGATCGCCTATTTCTTAGATCATGAGGTTTAATTAGATTTCAGGAGAAATTAGTTAGATTAGTCATTGATAATTCATCATACGACGAGTCTTGTAACTTGTTAGTCGTTTTGGTCGGGAGATACACAATACCGTATACGATTGTAAGGCAAATCTTAATGTGTTATTTTGTTGATTAATCAATTATCACCGGGAGGTAGAAATTGAGGCAAAATAATAGAAGCATGAAGGAGCGGGAGCCACCATATCATATAACTATCCTAGATCGACAATTAGAGGGAATAGAAGATAAGAGTAAGATTTGATGAAGATTAAATTCATGTTAAGGGAAATTCGACTCTAGAACGAGTTTTATCATTTTAACTTCTCCTTTTATTTAAAGTTATTATTGAGATTTAGTTAAGTCAATTATTTTTGTTTTATTCTTAATTTATTTTACTTTAATTAATTTAAGGAAATTCATCTCTCTGTGGGAACGATACTCGAACTCATCATTATATTACTTGTTTCGACTGTGTACACTTGCATATCATTAAAATAATTCGAACACTCACCCCTTTTTATATATCAGTTATGCTATCAGTTGTCCATATGATTGAAATGAGTATAAATTGAAAAGAGCACATGCCACAGACTAGATGCAGATGCTACAGGCCATGCAGAGTATGTTATCATACTCTTTGAGGCACACTGTACATGTTCAGATGTTCTCACCCCCCTCAGTTCGACACTGGGGGACTCTCCTTCAGATTAGTTAGTGGTAGTGTAGATAGCCACCAGATCCATTGTATACAATAGAGTCATATTAGCTATCTTTGTTATCATATAGAATAGAGTGAGATACTTAACTTTGGACTGAGTCAACTAGGATCCAGTGAGCAGTTCAATTCCTTATATAGGGACACATGAGAGTTAAACCTAGATTGGCGACAGTGAGCCATGCAGCTCATTAGTCTATACACCTGACCTAATAGGAGACTCATAACACCACCTTAGAATGGCTATAGGACTTAGGATAGAGTTTCCAGATAGTTTAGGTAGTTGACTTTTCACATCGATGAGGTTCGTAGAGATATGGGTAGATGCTAGTAGCTAGGCCTTACCCTCGATGTAGTTTTTCCTGTATATATATAGCTCAGATTAGCACCCTGCGATAGTCTAGAGTATTCGCTTGACCAACCCAGTAGGCCCTTAGGGGTGACCTAGGTTTTTCCATTGAGTTAGCAGTAGGGATCAAAACGAAGAAGCATGATGATAATGTCAGAACAGAAGCAGGAAGTATAGAATAAAGAATGCTTGATCTTGACAGCATCACAAGAAGAACCTGCCATGTAAGCACAACTATAGTCAGTGAGGATGAGCATGATAAAAGCATTAGAGGACACAACTGGTGCGTGTCCAACTTCCAGGTTTCAGTTTTAGTCGAACCTCCTTGAGTATAATTTCGAGGGTGAACTTTTTATAAGGAGGGAAGGTTGCAAAACCCGTGATTTGAGTCACGGTTTATAGTCGTTAGCCGATCGGTTCAGCCGTCGAATCGAGTTGAGTATGTTTTATAACACGTGTATTTAGTCAATGCCAATCACGTGTATGAGTTGTGAGGGTCATGTGTACTTGAGTATGTGATGATAATGCCATGAATGAGCAAAGAATGAGTTATTAGAATGTATGAGAACATATAGCTGATGATTTTAGATTACTTTATTTTGTGACCGTAAAAATAGTTTTAGGCCGAATAACGTATTATGACGCGTTATAGGGTAGTTGGGTGGGTTATTAGTTATAGAGCATGTCATTTGGATGCTGTGATGTCTGTTTTATTTTATGGGATTTTTATCAATTTTCTAGATTTTAATAGAATTTATTACGACCTAGTTATTATTCTTGACTCGAGATAGAGTCGAGTCAAGTTTTATTTACAAGTTTGCCACGAGCCCCTTTTCTTTTTCCCTTGTCGCTTTTTTTCCAAAAACCTTATTGCCGCCAGTTTGCTTGTTGCCGCCACCGCTGCTGGCGCTGCCTCGCAGCCGATTATCACTCAGTACTGCCATGCCGTCGTAGAGCTGCCCCGACCAACTCAGGCATGGTGTAGCCACCGCGATGCCGAAATTGCCCCGCGATCCCGCCGCTGCTTTGGGCACGAATCGCCGTCGTCCGGGCCGTGCCATCGTCGCCTCGAGGCCGATGACCACCCCCTTGACTTTGACATTTCCCCTCTACCTAGCGTAGCTATCGAGGCTAGCTATGGGCCCGATCGGAGCGACCGACCGCCTCAGCCGAACTCGAGGCCGCCGTCGGCGGTCATGGCCGTTGTGGCTACGCTTGTCATCACCACCATTGTGACGAGCTCGTCGAGACGATATCGATCCTAACCCCCAATTTCCCTACTGGAATATTCACCAGATAACCGCTGGAGCCTGTTGGAAAACCAGATTCGCTAGATCTTCTGTGGAGCACATCCAGTCGAACCCGAGCGAGCTTTGGCCGCCTTTAAGTGCCGAATTCGAGGTCTGAAAAGCGTAGAGAAACCCTAGCCGTCGCTCATTGTCTTCGATGCGAGGTATACTTACCTCTAATCTGATTATTTAAAGTTAGTGAGTGTTAGGATAGCATGCTAGGATTTATTAATTGATGTGATTAAGGCCTAATTACTGATGAAATGATAAGTGGCAAGGTTTGATGAATTGTGAATGAATTTTAAGTGATCTAATGAGGTAAATTGAGTTGCAAAAGTCATTTGATTGCAATATAAATTAGAAACTCATAATAAAATTGGTACGAATAGGATAGTTAGAATTATTTTTATATTACGATTATTTGACTGTTATGAATGTTTGATTGTGTTGTGTGTAATGGTCATGTCGACTTTATGCATCATTTAGATTGCAGACGTTAGCTTTTAGATTTGATGTGTAGGTACGAAGTAAGTGCTCACCGCTTAGGCGTATGGACACACTTATACCTTCTACTAGGTCTGTTTAGGACTCGTCCCTGTTTTACGCTCTATTCCATCATATGTTTGGTTTTCTACTTACAGAACGAGTTAAGTAGCATTTTTTTTCTTCAGGCCTATTATATTTAATTCCTTGCCCATGCCTATATATATGTATAGTTTTCGTGTTTTCAGTGAGAGATGGAAAGAGGTGGCCATATCTTCAGATGGGGCATGTGCTCGTCTGAGAGTTGATGTTAGGGAGGACCCACTTCATCCTGAGTGATCCTGCTAACTACGCATTTGAGTACCTCATACTTGGAGAATGTGGAGGTTTACAGGTACTGTTTAGTACAACGCATGTCCGGACTTGTGGTTTAAAGGATACCGAAGGTATTTACCAATACTTTGATGTTAGGATTTTGTGTATTTACCAATGCATATAGCGAATCGTATCTTCATCTTAAGACACCGAGAGTAGATCCGGGTCGGCTTCACCGAATTTAGTATATTAGAGAACGGTTCGGTTGCTGATAACATTTTCGGGTCGGTTCACGGGTGAATCGAGTCGGGGTGTTAAAGTGTTAAGCAATTAAAATATATAATATTTACCCATATTTTTAATGTGATTTTGTAAATCCTAGGTATAAATATTGTTAATTAGGTGATATTTTTTGTTATATTTTAGTTAATTAATATTTTATATGATATGCTTAATTTTAGTGTTTTAATGCAAAAAAAAGATAAAACAAATTAAGCTTATGGTCATGGCACTTGGCCCTACCCAATGGCTACGAAGCTCGTTGAAGAGGGAAGTAGATAGGTGCATTTGAGTATCACGAGGTGGTGCAAACTTGATTAGACACCAAAATTAATTAGAATACGTCGATTTGTGAACATTTTTTTTTCGATTTTTTGTATCTCCTCTTCTATATAAAGGCGTGGTTATTTTTTGCTTAGATCATCAGATCTCATCTTATCTCAACTCTTCGCTTATAACTAGTTCTAGTTTTGTAGTTCTTTTTTTATAATAAAAATTAGTTTCTTCTTTATAGTGTTCTTTTCTTTTATTATGGAGTAATCATTTCTTTCGTTTTAAAGAAGAATGTAACTTAACATGGTTTAATTAGATTCATTTCAGCCTCTTATTCTTTTATTTAATCGGAATGTTTGAATTATCTTGTTCTTAACACCAAGATTAGATTGATCGCCTATTTCTTATATCATGAGATTTAATTAAATTTTGGGAGAAATTAATTAGATTAGTCATTGATAATTCATCATATGACGAGTCTTGTGACTTGTTACTCGTTGTGGTCTGGAGATAAAGAACACTGTATACGATTGTAAGGTAAATGTTAATGCGTTATTTTGTTAATTAATTAATTATCACCGGGCGATAGAAATTGAGGCAAAATAATAGAAGCATGAAGGAGCGGGAGCCACCATGTAATATAATTATCCCAGATCGATACTTTGAGGGAATAAAAGATAAGAGTAAGATGTGATGAAGGTTGAATTTTGGTTAAGGGAAATTCGACTCTAGAAAGAAGTTTATCCTTATAACTTTTTCTTTAATTTAAAGTTACTACTTATATTTAGTTGAATCACTGTTTTTATTTTGTTCATAATTTCTTTTACTTAAATTAATTTAAGGAAATCCATCTTTCTATAGGACAATACTTAAATTTATCATTATATTACTTGTACCGACCATGTATACTTGCAATTTATATTACTTGTACCGAACACTGTAATGAAGCAAGGTGATGTAGGGAAAACCCTAGTTGTTTTCACTCCGGTTTTAAATTACCCTAAAATAGGTTAATGGTGTTCAAATTTAGTGAAACTTGTCCATACCATACCCTATGTCTAAGTAGCACCCTGACTAATTTTGGGCCAATTTCGATAGGTTCTCAATTTTATTTGTGAACATCAAATTTGTTAGTGTCCAGATAGGTCTAGAAATAGCACATCCAATGACCCAACTTGGAAAATCCACTTAGGCCTATTTACAAAGTAAATTTCGTATAACACTTACTAGGCTCAAGCTCCCTGTATTAGCTAACTAGGCCAACCGACCCAAGCCCATTTGGAGTGCTCTACCCATGAACCAACAATTACAAAATTGGTGTGCATCCCAGTAACACTGTTCCTGCACCTCAGGGACGAATTTAATGGGCCTTGTTCACATTGATTGGCCCATGGGCCGGATGTGATGGAGTTTACCTATAAACCTTAGAGTGTAAAAATAATCCATGCAAATTGCAGCCCATTTAGACATTGTTAGTCCTGTCTAAAAAATCGTATGGTAAGCCTACTTAATTAAAAACCCTAGAATTAATTAAAGTTAACTAAGTGAACTTGAAACCAAAACCTTTATTAAGTTACCTAATAAGCTTTAACACTTCACTTAGGAGTTATTTGTGATAATTAAGTGATGTTAAGTGTTGAGCTTGTGTGGACGCTTTGCCTCATTTTACGTGCAGATGTTTGTATTCGGTTCCATCTTCATGCTAGGTATCTTGGGTGAGTTCATCGACTGGAATTTAGAGCTCGACTCATCAAGGTCCATAGCACTCTCCCTTTGCTTGACTTCCTACATTTTGAGTTTAAACGTGTTTTAGATGTATAATGGCATTAGTGTCGTTTTATTAGATCCCTCTAATGTGGGGTCATTTAACCGTGTTTTCTATGCATGTTTAGTAAAACTTCAAAGTTGAGACCCACACAAGAAGTGAAACCCATTTCTGAGTGAACAAATAGCAACCACTGCTCGTCCAACAAGGCAGGCATATTCAATTCCTGTTCCTCACCTGCTCATATATAATAGAAAAATGTCAACAATGGGTAGCACTGATCCAGAAATAACTAAATATCAAACTGGCAAATGAGATAACTTCCATGTAAGGAAAACTTTCATGTAACTTCATCTAAATACTCTAAGGAAAAACACTAAGGAGTCATCTAGTTGTAGACTAGATGGCATCACGGACTAAATGATATTATGCCACTCTCAGCATTATCTTAAATTCCCTAATCTCTGAAAAACTAGTATCCTAAGCCCTCTCCAGACCTCCAAATATCTCCTGGCCTAGTGTACAATGGCCGAGTACTCCTCGACAGTCTCCATCAATACTCTTTAATTACGATAGGCTAGACTAGCGTTGTACATAACAATACCTATCTACTCTACGCCTCTCCAGGAGTCGAATGATCCTCTCACAAATCCAAAGCTCATTTTCTCTCTCGGCATGTGAAAGTCGGTTTCTCCATATCTTGACTCACATGAAAATGTGACAAGAAAACTATATTTGTAGGGCTGGGAAGGGAATTATGTAAATAAACTTGAAGGAAACTTGCAGTAGATCTGAGTTTCCGAAAAGAGCACAAGTGATCTCATCCTCGAATTCTTGATCTCTAAATGAAAATTCAATGGAATAGAGCGACAAATCAAGGGATGAGTCCTAACGGACCTGGAAGAAGCTCCGAGCGGGATCTCGCATCTTGACGGAAAACTCCTACACCTAACCTACACAAACAAAACTACACACAAATGCCCATGCCAACTATATGGTGCGTGCATGAAATAGATGCATCTATCTATAATCACAACCATAACACAAAACAAGACATGATCCAAAAATGACCAACTAAATATGGTAACAATACAAGAACTACATCGATAAAAAACTGATAATAATTATTACATGAAACAATGTGAATAGTGAAAAATAAATAACTAATGAGATGTACATTGCTAATAGTCAAAAGTATGACTAGCCACACAAGAAAATAATTTACAATTCATAATTAATTATGCATTGCACTAGCATTAGTAATTAGGCATGCTCCTCTTTAACATCAAATGTCGATTAATTGATCACCAATCCTAATTGAGATACATCTTGACAAATTAAGTAGCAAGAGTGCCGATGATAAGTAATTGAACATTCTAATTTCTTAATGACCCTTACGATTCAAGAATTAATCACCTCCCAATCTATTTGACAATAACAATGTGAACCAATTAACAAGTGTTTGAATTTAACTAATCAAGTTTCCATTTCAAAGTGCCATCAAAAGTTTAATTATATTCTACATCATAATATCACTAATCATCAACAATGAACAATCAACTTCATCTTGGAGTTCCAAAATTAACACATTCTTCAAATAACAACTGATGTGCAACGCTAATTATAGACATTAAAATGAAACTAAAATGAGATGGAGAGGGGAAGAGGCACCTCACGGTACCTAGAGGAGAAGCTGGTCATGGCGGCAACAGTAGCGGCTGCTGAGTGGATGGCAGCAACAGTCACGGTGCCTAGAGGAGCAGGGAGGGCTAGGGATAGGGCGAGGGTAGGAGGGGGAGGTTTGGGTGGCCACTGGCTGGTGGCTTGCAGGTGTTGGGTTGGGAGGATGGTCGAGTGGGGTAGAGGAAAGGGATGGGG
>JAVDBV010060912.1:0-10924 GCA_032619315.1 Piper longum
TATAGAAGGTGTGAGGGCGTAAGCGCTGTATGTATGTATGATTATGTTTATGAGCCGTGCATGCGAGCCGGCATTTGTTTAAGTATGTTTGCTTACTGCCCTGTGTGAGGCATTCTTGAAGTTTCATATGTTTTCGTGGGTAATGGAATACCCATTTGCCAGATTGTATTAGTTATTTTTCGGACCAGTAACATTCGTTACTGACGGTTTTCTTATAATATATGTAGGTCTCGCAAATCGTGTATCGACTTCAGCGGTAGGACAGATAAATACTACACACACTTGAGCTCAACATAAGATTTTCTTTCTTGCATTTATTTATATTTGATGTATTTTGATGTTTATTTGACAATGTCTTCCATCCTTATGACACCAATAAGGTTATTTCGATCTATTTTATGGATCGAGTCTCACAGACTAATAATATTAAACATGTCTCGACTCGATAGTAACATTTCTGATTTGGTTCTTAAGTGAACCGAAATTGGGGTGTTACAGATTTGTTTGTATATGTTAGATAGAAATTTAGGCCTAGATTTAGGCTGTTGCGGCGTTAGTATCCGTTTGGGATTTTATTGGTACATCATTTGCATGCAGCTTAGGAATTTCAGATCACTCGATTGTGCCCTTGTCGGCCCATCTTGATTGAGTTTATTCGAGACCCATTTAATTTTATTTCCTTCATTCCTGCCTAGTCAGTGCTACAACTATGGAAGGACGGGTCACATGCAAAAGGAGTGTCATCAGCCACTGAAGCGACAATGGGAGCAGCCTGAGAAAGAAGAGGCACCAGCTCCTAGTCGCCATCCAGCACAAGCAAAACCGGTGGACAAAGGGAAGGCGAAACTTTATTCAGTCAAAATTCAGGACGCTGAGGATGATGACCACATAGTTCGAGGTAAAATTCGCATTCAAAGTGTTAGTGTGGATGTTTTATTTGACTCGGGGTGTACACATTCATTCCTTTCATCCCGATTAGTTAGGAGTTTAGGACTCCAAACATCTTTATTATCCAAGACTTATAGAGTTACCATTGCAACTGGGGACGGTGCAGTCACAACATTAGGAGTGACTAGCCTATCCTTAGATATACAAGGAAAACCCTATGTGTGGAATTTTATCATGTATGGGGTAAAAGGGTTTGATGTACTATTGGGAATGGATTGGTTGTTGGCACACCAGGCTTTTCTTGACTGTAAAGAGAAGAGAGTGGTGACAAAACCTTGTAATTGTGAGATGGGGGTCATTTTCCAAGGGTCATTGCATGATTCATCTTCTTGTATCATGTCAATTAGTGAGGCAACCGAGTGGTTCGGTGAGGGTATTCAAGCCTTTTTGCCTAACCTAGTGGAGTCTGAGTCCAAATCCAAAGAGTTGTCCATGATTCTGGTGGTAGCAAAGTTTCCGGACGTATTCCTAAATGAACTTCCTGGGTTACCAATCTCTAGAGCACCATACCACATGGCTCCAGCAGAACTCAAAGAGTTAAAGAGTCAACTAGAAGAGTTGTTGTAGGCAGGTTTCATCCGGCTAAGTACTTCACCTTGGGGAGCCCCTGTTCTTTTTGTAAAGAAGAAAGATGGTTCACTTCGATTGTGTATTGACTATCGCAAGCTCAATCAAGTGACAGTAAAAAATCGGTACCCTTACTAAGGATTGATGACTTATTTGATCAGCTGAAAATAGCCAGTGTATTTTCTAAAATAGACTTGCGATCCGAATATCACCAACTGCTAGTAAAATAATCAGATATACAAAAAACAGCTTTCTGAACTCGATATGGGCATTATGAGTTTCTGGCTATGCCTTTTGGTCTAGCAAATGCACCAACGACCTTTATGTCACTTATGAACACAGTATTCCACGCATACTTGGGACAAGTTTATAATTGTGTTTGTGGATGACATTTTGGTCTATTCAAATAATGAGGAGGACCACGTGAGACACTTGTCCATTGCTCTTTAAGTCCTGAGGGAGAATCAACTATTCGCCAAACTATCAAAGTGTGTCTTCTTGCTGAAGGAGGTGCATTTCCTCGGACATATTATCTCAAAGGCAGGAGTTGCAGTTGATCCATCAAAAGTGGAAGCAAACACTGATTGGCCACAACCCAAGTCGGTCACCGATATCGGAAGTTTCCTTGGGCTAGCAGGTTACTTTTGGAAATTCATTAAAAAAATTCCTTAGTGGCATTGCCAATGACCAAGCTCACATGCAAGGGAGTCAAGTTTGAATGGAGTAGCAAGTGTGAAGAGAGTTTCCAATCTTTGAAGAAGAGTCTAACTACTTCACCAATCTTGACCTTGCCAAATGGCAATGAATGATTCGTGGTCTTCAGTGATGCATCTCTTGTAGGGTTAGGATTCGTCCTTATGCAAGATGTTAAGGTGGTTGCTTATGCCTCATGCCAATTGAAGACTCACGAATATAATTATGCGACCCATGACTTAGAATTGGCAGGAGTGGTTTTTGCATTTATGATTTGGAGACACTACTTGTATGGAGCCCAGTTTAAAGTGTTCACTGATCACCAGAGTTTGAAGTATATTTTCACACAAAATGACCTTAATCTTCGAAAGAGGAGGTGGATAGAATATTTGAAGGACTATGACTTCCAAATTTCATACCATCCAGGGAAAGTTACCAAATTTCATACCATCCAGAGAAAGCAAACATTATAGCCGACGCTCTATGTCGGACGGGTAAGGTGGACAAGGTCAACCGCTAGCTAGACTTTGGGCTATGTCAGCTGAAGTGGTGGCTATTAACCCGATGGAACGACTAACTGGATTACTGGCAAACCTGGTTATCCCCAATGAATTGGTTGATCGAGTTAAGCTACCACAAATGGAGGATGAGGAGCTGAATGAGATGTTGGACAAAACTCCTAACATGGTAGAAGATTCCAACAATGTAATCAGATTTAGAGGGAGGTTGTGTGTACCCAAAGATGATGCACTAAGGCGGAATATATTGGAAAAGGCTCATCGCTCAAAGATCTCAATACACCCTGGTGTTACAAAGATGTACCAGGACTTAAAACGAATCTATTGGTGGATTGGGATGAAGAGGGATGTGGTGGAATTTGTTTCTAAGTGTCAGATATGCCAATTGATCAAAGCCCAACATCAACTACCCGGTGGATTATTACGATCTTTAGAAATACCTACATAGAAATAAGAGTGTGTTATATCTGATTTTATCACTAAACTCCTAACGACTCTAAAAAGGCATGAATCTATATCGGTGGTGGTGGACCGTCTGACGAATGCTGCTCATTTCATCCCACAAAATCAATAAGGATGGCAGAATACCTAGCCGAATTGTATGTCAATCACAATGTCAAGCTGCATGGGATTCCTATGGAGATAGTCTCTAACAGAGATCCCTTATTCACTTCACATTTCTGGGAGGCTTTCCAAAAAGCTATGGGGACCTAAATCAAGCTAAGTACAACATATCATCCCCATACTGATGGTCAGAGTGAGAGGACTATTCAAACTTTGGAGGATTTGTTAAGAGCTTGCATCCTTGACTGGGGAGGATATTGGGAGAAACACTTAGCCTTGGTTGAATTCACCTATAATAACTCTTACCAGGCAAGTATAGGGATGGCACCGTTCGAAGCCTTACACAGTAGGCCCTGTAGATCCCCATCATGCTTGTTGGAGTCTACCGAGGCGGTTATAGTCGAGCCAGAGATGTTGAGAGAAGCAGCTAAAAAGTTATGCTGATACTCAAAGGAGGGACCTAGAGTTTCAAGTTGGGAAGTTTGTCTACTTAAAGACATCTCCATGAAAGGGAATGATAAGATTCAGAACATCTGGAAAGTTAAAGCAAAGATTTATAGTAACATTTTCAATCCTAGATCGAGTCGCAACTTGTGCATATAGATTAGCATTCCCACCAAGCCTCGATGGAGTACACAATGTTTTTCATATGTCAATGCTAAAGAAATATGTACGAAATGAGGAACATATAATCACAAATTTTGAAGACTTAGAGCTAAAATCGGATTTAACCTATGAGGAAAAACCGATTCGCATCTTGGCAAGATAAATTAAGACACTTCAGAACAAGGAAATTTCTTTGGTAAAAGTATTGTGGAGAAATCAAGGATCAAAGGAACCTAAATGGGAAACTGAACAAGAGATGGCCAGGAAATACCCTAGCCTATTTGTCAGATAAAATTCTTGTAATTATAGTAACATGAACTGATCCTGAAGATGTACTTAATGATGATTGTCTTGTTAATGCTATGATATTTCGAGGACGAAATATTTCTAAGTTGGGGAGATTGTAAAGACCCGAAAAAAAAGAAACGATGCGGTCGGGTCGATCTTTGGGAAAATGAATATTTCTATTTAAATTATCTACCCGCCACCTGTTTAATTATTAATTTCTCGGCTAAGTGTAAAGTATTATTTAACTGGTTAAGTATCATTTAACTAGTTAAGTGAACCATATTATTTACCCATTTAACCGGTTAAGTGAACCATTCTATTTAACCGTTTAAGCCAGTTAAGTGAACTTTACTAATTACCCGTTTACTCGGCTGAGGAAAATGCACAGTCGAAGTATGATTTCTTATACCCTAGCCATCATTAGATTATATAAGGAGAAGGGGGTGGGGGCGTCATTAATGTTGTTCTCCTTCTGACAGACGCCGGCTTCCTCCTTGCTTGGGTATTTTTCCTTTCTTCTTTTTCTTAGTTTTCATGCATAAATATATCTGATTTAATAATCAATTTGATAATCATGAAACTAAAGTCTAAAATCAACAAGAAAGGAAAGAACTAAACTGAAATAAAAACTTGAAATCCGTCCATGGATTGTAAGTAATGGTTGTTGCATGGGATCATGAGCACTTGCTGTCCAAATTGCTGCATCAACGTCCTTGTGCATGAGGTGGTGTAGATAGATTAAATTTCCATTGAACTTGCATGCCAAGAAAGCAGCACGACCTGCTGACCCTCAGCAATAGCACCATGGCAAGGGAGTCAAAAAGTCATGGCGTTGCAACCAGAAACGGCATGGGTTTCTCTTCTCCTTGTATTGGGTCGTAGTGCAGAAAGGAGGGGACAGGTTGGGTGGTGCTACTGGCCAGAAACTGGGTCATCTTGGCCAGGTTGGGGTCACATTGGGGCTGGTCGGAGCCAGTCGACAGCGGTCGGCAACAGTGGACAGCGGCCAGAGACGAACAGAGCAGTCGGCGAACTTGATCGGGATGATGAGTTCAGGCTGTGATTTTGGGCATAACCGAGAGGCAATGGCCAAAAGTCCTAGTCGGGGTCAAAGTTGGTACGGAGGTTGTAACGTCTCGCCATTTTTCATAATATTGTGGGCCTAACTGGCCGGGTGTTACTTAAAAATTAAAACATAAGTATAACTCATTCAAAGTAAACTATGTTTTAAACAAGACATAATAAAAATTGTCCCATAGTCAGCAGCTGGAACTAAAGGCTAAGAGACGACTGGGTGGTTCTTAAACCAACTCAGGTGGTGAACAGATAATAAACGGACTCCCTTTTTATTCTCTTGTGTTATAAATGTGGCTATGGGAAACAGACGAAGACGGTGGGACGATTATTTTAATGAGTTTGACTTATTTGCTTTACTAGAAATTATGTAGCATTTAAGTAACTCCCGGTTCGTTTGGGATGGGTTAGTTAGTTATATTTTTGAGTAACACCTGGCCAGCTAGGCCCACACTATGTTGAAAAATAGCGGGTTGTTACAGATGAGGCACCCACAACTGCGACACGTCATCCTAATGTTAGATCCCTCAACTTAGTCCTATGTCTAATACCTAATGGGAGAAGATCTTGTTTATAAGTGGGAATGTAATATAGATCTTTAAATTGGGTTAACCATTTTAAAGAAATGACTTCGGCCCATTACGTTGAACTTTGGGCTAGGTCATTACAAATGGTATCAGATCAACCTAATTCTGTGTTATATGGTGGACTAGACAAGAGACATTGGATAAGTTGCCGGTCACGGGACAATAAAGGTCATCGGTTGGGCTAGCAATGGGCCAAGAGTAGGAATTTCGCGAATGAAATTTCTTAAGGTTGGTCAATTGTGAGATCCCTCAACTTAGTTCCACATCTAATACCTACTAGGATAAGATTCTGTTTATAAGTGAAAATAGACTATAGATCTTCAACTTCAGTTAATTATTTTAAAGAAATGACTTAGGCCCATTATGTTGCACATTGGGCTTGGTTGTTACCAATGGTATCAGAGCAACCTATTTCCGTGTTAGATAGTGAGTTGGACTATGGAAGTTGGTCAGACTCTCAGTCACGGGCCATGAAAGGTTGTGAGTCATGGGCCATAGAAGGTCGTGGGTTGGGGCTAGAAATGGACAAAATATAGGAATTTCGGGGATGAAATTTCATAAGATGGTGGATTGTGAGGTCCCTCAACTTAGTCCCACATTTAATACCTATTGGGATAAGATCCTGTTTCTAACTGGGAATCAGGTATAGATCTTTAACTTGGTTAACCACGTTTGAGGAGATGACTTTGCCTATTACATTGTACTTTGGGCCAGGTCATTACAAATGGTATCAAAGCAATCTTGTTCCGTGTTAGAAGATGGGCTAGACTATGGACGTTGGCTAGGCTCTTAGTCACGGGCCATGGAAGGTCGTGGTCACGGGCCATGGAGCGTCGTGGGTTGGGGCTAGCAACGGGCCTAGTGTAGGAATTTCGGGAATGAAGTTTCTTAATGTAGGTGGATTGTGAGATCCGTCAACTTAGTCTCATATTTAATACCAACTAGGAGATCTTGTTTATAAATAAGAATGAGCTATAGATTTTTAACTTGGCTTAACCATTTAAAAAAAATAACTTATGCCCATTACGTTGCTTTTGGGGCTAGGTGGTTGCACCAAATATGAATGAAACATCTTTACAGCCTTCCCTTTGTGAGCCACATGTGCTCATGAAACTATCAAGATGATAATTTATTTAACATCACAGAATTCTCATTTATATAGAAGAATATGTGTGGAATTTAGGAACTCACCACATTAAACTTTTACTAAAAAGAACGTAATCATACATAACTATATTAAGCACCAACCATTTGTGTGATAACGAAAAGTCAAAAAACATGACTTTTGAGTTAGTGTGAAAGGGTGTGAAATCACACTAACAATTCTTAGTCTAGAAAATTTAATAAATAAAACTTATTTAAAACCATCTATAAATGTCATCGTATAGATATGCTAAAGGTCATAATTGATAATTTATAATAATGATTCCTAAGATTAAATAATATTTAATATTCGTTCTTAGATTTACAAAACCCTAAATAAGATAACCTAATTATTTTCAAGGTTTTACAATTTCCCCAGCTTGGGAATTTTCGTCCTTGAAAATATAGTAAGGAGAAAAATCAGGGTTTTACAGTCTCCCATGGCTTGGGAATTGTCATAAGGAGAAAAATTGGATAGCTGACTATAGTGCATGAGTACATTTTTTTTCTCAATTTAAGCATTGCCACTAATATGCATAACCAAAGTAGGGCACACTTTCGCATTACATTTTCATCCATATCGGACAGCTGTCCCATATCACCCATATTACATAGATAACACCTCAAATGGTAAAGGCGTCCCATATATGCTTATTACTTTAACTGTCATGTCCACCTAGCAAGACAAATAAGTGGCGCACTGTCCCATACCGGTGTTATACTTTAACACACTTCTAGAATGTCTTCTAACTCAATAGAAGCTTGTTAATATGCTAAAGATATATCTCCATAAATCAATTACCCACATGCTAGCTCAGGGTTTCATATTTCTTATAAATGTTCCCTTTTAATTTACCGCTTGACAAGAACTTGTTTCATATCTAGAAGTATTCACCTCAATCCCCACTAAGAAAATTTTTAATTTTCAACACTTCAAAACATCCCTTTATAGTCAATAATACTATTGGCATTATCTTTCTTCTTGTTTCTATTTTTTTTTAATATTTGTTTGAAAAAAATATATTTATGCATAAAGTATGATCTAAAGTGTCTTATCAACATCTTCCACATTATTTTCTAATTATTTAACAATTATCCAAATTTTCGTATCATTTAGTGCTCATTTTTCTTTAGTGTCTTGAAATTTATTTTGACACCATATCGATTGAATATTTTTCTAGAAAAAAATATCTTGAACTATCAAATATCGTTATGACACCAACATCCAAACCGGACACTTCTAACTCTTTGACTAGTTAATCTTGTCCATATCATTCATATCTTCCAAAGCTTGTGCAATCTCTAAGGTTTTAGAGATCATTGCATCCACGACTTAATTGGATGCTCCTCAAGTACGTAACTCTTTAGAAAGTTGTCAATAGTAGTCTTTTAACCTTAGCTCGTCCGTAACCAATTTTGTACACACTCATAAGTTCTTATCATTTAAAACAATGAAAATTAATTATATAAAAGAAGGATCAATAATTATATAAAAGAAATTTACCCTTGGGATAGTGAACTAAAACTTTCAACAACGTAAGGATTGATTTGCATGGTTCCGTGGGAAACATAGCTCGGATACCACCTGTAACGCCCAGCTCGTTCCCAGCCATGAGCCAGGGGTTAGTATATTAATCTAAGTGTCTCCTAAATTAATTTTCCTTTAATTTTCAATATCTTAACATAAAATATAATATAAACGCTCGGAATAATCTAAGCCCAATGAAACGAACCGAAATCCCACTACCATGCAGCCAATCTAGAAGTATAATAACAAATAAAAAATGAAAATTCTAATAACAAAGTCCTCTAACTGCCTCAACTCTACCCATCCTTCTAGCATATTTATGCTGAGTCAATTCCGCATTAGTGATAGAAGAATTAAGTCATATAATTACAAGAAACAAGTTAATATATTCCACAACAAGTCTTTCACTGATTATGAGCCTATGCCAAGCTCTTATTATGTAGGGAGGGTGGCCGCGTAAACACGCAATGTGACCCACGGCTTGTAGATACCGATATTTGGCATTAACTCACCCTCTTGGTATCAAAAGTGTATACTGAGTCATCTTGCACCACTGCGCCATGTCACCCCTTTCTGCATGGGGGTAGGCATTTAATCTCTCAAGAATTTTAAAGGTGCTGCCCTATGTCGGGCTGAGTCAATTCTTTAACGACGGTTCTGCTTGGCACATGATGGTCGAATATGGGCTCAGACCGACCAAGACTCCCAAATGAGAATATATAACATTTTGAATAATTATATGAACCTGTAATTTTGATGAGGCACCCGCAACTACGACATGTGATCCTAATATTAATGAAACTTCTTTAAAGTCTTCCCTTTGTGAGCCACATGTGCTCACAAACTATCAAGATGATGTTTTATTTAACATCAATGGAATTCTCCTTTATATCGAAGAATATGTGTGGAAATTAAGATATCACTACATTAAAGTTTTTTACGAAAGAACGTAATCACACATAACTATATTAAACACCAACTATTTGTGTAATAAAGAAAAGTCAAAAAAAGTTAATGCATATGAGTGTGAAATCGCACTCATAATTCTTAATGTAGAAAATTTAATAAATAAAACTTATTTAAAACCGTCTATTAATATCATCGAATAGATACACTAAAGGTCATAATTGATAATTGACAACATTGATTTCCAAGATTAAATAATATTTAATATTCATTCAAAGATTTGCAAAACCCCAAATAAGATAACCTAATTATTTTTAGGGTTTTACAATTTTGGAACGACCCTCCCCAAAATGCAACGTAATGGGCTTAAGTCATTACTTTAAAAGTGGTTAGCCAAGTTAAAGATCTATAATCCATTCCCACTTACAAACAGGATCCTAACCCGGTAGGTATTAGTTGTGGGACAAAGTTGAGGGAAACCTTAGTAAGTTTCGTCCCCGAAATTCCTACACTTGGCCCATTCCTAGCCCTAGCCAATGACCTTCTTTGGCCCGTGACCGGTAGCCTAGCCAACGTTCATAGTCCAGCCAACCATGCACCAAGTTACTCTAATACAATATTTAACGACCCAGCCTAAAGTGCAATGATATGGGCGTTCCCACTTATAAATAGGATTTTATATAAAAGTGGTTAACCAAGTTAAAGATCTATAGACCATTCCCACTTATAAATAGGATTTTAGCCCAATATATATTAGATGTGGGACTAAGTTGAGGGATCTCACAGTAGAGATTTGCACGACCTACCATATACTGCTTCAAACGGTGCCATCCAAATGCTAACCTAATAACTGTTGTTGTATGCGAATTCCACTAAGGGCAAGTGTTCTTCTCTTCTGCCTCGAAAATCAAACATACATGCCCTTAGAAAATCCCCCATGTAGTTGTACATGCCAAAGTGGTCAGTCGGTAATCCATCCTGAATTGTATGAAATGTATACCCTTCGTCAATTGATCTACTATTACCCACACGACATCTCTCAACTAACAGGTCTTAGGCAACCCTGTCACAAAATCATATGCTATACTCTCCAACTTCCCCTATAGGGTCTCCAATTGTGAAGACCGAGAAAAAAATTAATATTTTAATTTAAATTATTTAACCGCTACCCGATTAATTCTACCCGGTTAAATATTATATTTTAATCTTTACCTTTTTACCCGATTAAACAAAATACCAGCGTTGGGATATTTTTACAAAACCCTAGCCGTCATTTGTTTTACATAAATAGAGAGAGGGCGTCATTCTCATTTTCTTCTTCCTTTTCTGGAGCCGGCTTCCTCTTCACTTGGGTATGTTCCTCCTTCCTCGCGTCATCCATGATTTGTGTTAACGATGCTGCCACTTCGACTCGCCGTCGGCCAGTCTCTGTCTCGTCCCCGACCACCAGAGTGGTACCCCCTCACCACCTCATGGCCAACTTTCCAGTCGTAACTTCCATG
>JAVDBV010060951.1:0-26615 GCA_032619315.1 Piper longum
CTAAGATGAGAAATTCCGGGCTTCCATCCACTCCATGCTTCTTGCGGTGTCTTTCCCCAAACACTTCTTGTTGGAGATCGGTTGGACAGGTAGATTGCTGTATCCACTGCTTCAGCCCAAAATTCTTTCGGCAAATGTTTACTCTTGAGCATGCTTCGTGCCATATCAAGGATGGTTCTATTTTTTCTTTCTGCAACACCATTTTGTTGTGGAGATCTTGGAACAGTGAGAAAACGACGAATTCCACTTATTGCACAAAACTCTTGGAATTCCTTTGAAGTGAATTCTCCTCCACGATATGATCTCAATGCTTTAATCTTCCAACCACTTTCGTTCTCCACAGCGGCTTTAAATGTCTTGAATGCTTCAAAGACTTCTGATTTCTGCTTTAAGAAATATACTCAAGTTTTTCTTAAAAAGTCATCAATAAAAAGAAGGAAGTAGTTGTTTTTACCAATAGAGCTTGGAGTAATTGGCCCACTCACATCAATATGAATAACCTCTAATGGCTTCTTGGCTCTTGATTCTGATTCCCTGGGAAAACTATTTCTGAACTGCTTTCCAAGTAAACACCCTTCACAAAACTGATCTAGATGTTTGATGCAAAGTAGTTTTCTTACCATTCTCTTCTTCGATAATAGTTCCAAACTTCCATAGTTGAGGTGCCCAAATCGAAGATGCCATAATCAAAATGCATCTTTGTAATAAACTTTCAAATATTTTGCAACATCATTTTGAATATTCAAAGAAAACAATCTATTCTTTGACATTTTTGTTTTGGCAATTAAATCTCCTTTGTTATTTTTTATAAAGAGACAAAAATCTTTCGAGAAAAACTCATAACCTTTTTCTAAGAGTTGACTCATACTCAAAATGTTGCATGTCATATTAGGCACATGATAGACATCAGAAATTAACTGATGACTACTATCTTTAACACGAATAAGGATGTTACTTTTTTCTGCTACTAATACTTCTGAATCATCACCAAAGGAAACATGGCCAGTCACTGATTCGTTGAGTTCCACGAACATACTTCTTTTTCCACATAGATGGTTGCTTGCACCAATATCAAGGTACCAAGTACTTCCTTAATCTTCAACATTAGTTTTGCAGGATAGTAGCACTATCTCCTCTTCGATCTTTGCTTCTACATAATTAGTCTTTTCTTCAACCTTACTGCTAGAGGCTCTACAATCTGGCTCTACAATCTGATGCATAATGCCCATATTTTTGACAATTATAATTGGAATTGTTTAGTGTTGGGACTTGGAACGATGCCACACCATTTGTCATATCTCCAAATTGAGTGAGAATTTGAAAATTTGGACTTACCTAGTCAACAGCTTCTGTAGCTCGGTCAACGGCTTCTGCGACTTTGACTCGGTCTGACTCAGTGAGTGACTCGATCTGACTCACTTCAACTCAGTGAGTTAACTCAGATTTCTGGGCACTAAACTTCCGGTGATGATTGGCGGCTCGTCTGAGCTCTGATTGGACTAATTCTAGCGGTGTTGGATTCGTCTTTCCGAGAGCTTCAATTTGATATCTTATATGCCAATAACCTAGCTCTTGATACCACTTTGTTGATAAGAAAATACTCCGATATTGAGAAAAACAAATGCAAAATACACACACTCTCATTTTCTTCTCGAAACAACCTCTCCACACTCAATTTTAAATTCTTACAATGTAGAAGCTTTGTTTCTTATTTTTCTCTCTTATATTTCCTTGTGTATAACACACAATGAGAGGAGGTATTTATACTAACTCAAGATCAATACAAACCACAAAAATCACACCTAACATATAAGATCAATACAAACCAAAAAAATCACACCTAACATATAAGATCAATACAAACCAAAAAAATCACACCTAACATTGACTTGTAAAAATCACACCTAACACATACATAACATTGACTTATAATTTAGAATGTGTAAAACATTGGAAGCTTTTTTGAATTAAGCTTCATTATTTTGGATTGAGTTTTTTTTAAATAAATTTATATTTCAACACATCCCACCTGCCTGAATCTTTACGAAAGTGGTAACAAAATGCAGCAACCAAACGAAGTCCATCCCCAACGCGACTGTTAACTGATACGAGTATGCAAAGTTATTCACATGGTTACTCTACTTCCCGTTCAACCATCAACAAAATGCGCTGTTCCTCATGAACAAACAATAGTAAAATATTACCACATGCAGCGTTTGAGAAGATGACAATTACTGATTCAAAGGGAGTCCTCCATGAAATGAGTAGACAGAAAATGCTCACTGTTTATACTCAATCAGTGGTGGTGACCCCAGCTCAGAACCACATACTGAAGCATACGAGAATGTATCGTCTTTTTGGATAGCAACAAAATTCAATGGTGCAGTCAACAGCCTTCTTGTTACCCTAAAGTATCCATTTTGACGTCCCGGAGTAGGATCTTGGAGTAAGAAGTTCAGGACTGGCACTCCGAGCTGACACCCGACGAGGAGTTGGTGTCATGCAACCATTACCATTTGGACGAATGCCATTTGGCTTCCTAAGGCTACTACTTCATTTTGGACTAGGCTTAGAGCCATATAATGCTTCCTTTTCTCCGAGCAGCAAATCCTGTAGTTTCTTCTGATTCGGTGCTCAATTTAGAAATAAGGAGGGGTACTAAATTAGTTAATAGTTATACTAATAAATGACTAAGAACAAATATAATATTTGATTCACCTGCTGTTCTCTCCTTCCAGCTTCTTACTGTTGTCTTGTCAATTTGTATTCATTTAGAAGCGACACAACTTGAACAGATTATTCATTTCAAAATTTTAATCTTAACTATTGACTGAAAAGACTGTCTACTCACCCCATCAACCAAAAAGGTATGCCATTTTCTCTTTCCCAAGCAAATGCTTTTTGCATCAAAATATCCACCATACATGAAAAACAACAGGATAGCTGTAAAAGCAAAAATAGATAAAGAGCCAAATACCTGGAATTTTTGTAACTGTTATTTGGGCTTTTTCAGCATGTTTAAGGTTGATGTGGGCTCCACGCCTTGCACTGTAACGATTGTCATCCTATTTCACCCACACACAATGTATCAATCGATCAAAACGGAGTATAACAAATGAGATATCCAAAAAAAATTTGTTATACAAAATCACAAACATTTCGAGCCCATGCAGGTGCTTCCCAAATATGGGTCATACGGATAATAACTTACTTGATTAAACTCAAGCCAGTTTTATCAATTCTATCTAATATATCTTTTCTCCCCAAAGATTCTTCGTTTGTACTATCTGTGCTTCAATACTGAATAGAAGTTCAGACGGATCAACAATACCTGAAATCAAGATAAGTTAGTACATAAAGCAAATGCCCGATGTTAGCTATGTGATGATAATAATAAATTATCAAATCAAGGGCTTCCGCCTAGGCATGGATGAGATTTGGGGTGTAAACGAGCCGAGCCAAGTCAAACAAAGTTGTGCTTGAGTTGGCTTGATATAAAACGAACCAACCAAGCTTTAATATAAATGAGCCGAGCTAAGCTTTAATATAAATGAGCCGAGCCGAACTTGTCCAAAATTTATGATATTTAAGTTTTGTTCGAGCCGAGTTCGAACCGAGCTCTAACTTAGCGAATGTTTATGTGTTCGACTTATATAAGATCAAATTTTTTTTTGAACACTATAAGCTCAATGTGACCTCAATAGTATTTACGAATCGAACCGAACTGAACGTTTTTTTTAAGTTTGAACACATCAAATTTGAATTTCGAGTCAAACCAAGCCAAATACTCTTTTGCTCAAGTTCTGTTCATTATTCGACGAGCTTATCCATTTCGAGTCGAGTATTTTTTTGAATACAAAATTAATAAGTGCAAGCCGAGCTGAGCCGAACACAAAAATCTCGCAAATAGGCTTGACTCATTTATACCCCGAAGTATGATCAAGCTAAATTTATTTTTACAAATTTTCACCCGATTTAAAAAATAGCACCCGAGTCAATCAGAGCATTGATGTTATCAGTAGCTGTACTCATGCAGGCTCAGTGTGTGCTTTTCTACAAATTTCTTCCGCTTCCAATCTTATCTTCGGAAAGAAATCTTTCATTCTGCTGGCTTTCAGTCTTGTCAGCCTCTCAACCTCAGCTGCTACCTGTAAATATGAGTGTATGACTAATTGTATATCAGCAACCATGCAATTTCAAATGTTAAAAAGTAAATGGGCAAAAGAGACTAACCTCATCTATCATCTCAGTTGAAAGAATACCAGAATCAGTAATTTCCCTTTCAGAAGATCCATTGAGAATAGAAACTCTGACAAAACGACTCCTCTCATCTTCAGGAGAATCCATCAAATTCCACAAGTCAACGAGGGAAGACACTGTTTCTTTCAACTATCCGTACTGAAAAGCAGTTGAGAATGGAACAAGGTTATCAACTACAATGCACTGATGACATATAACTCAAACACAGATTGCATTCAATTGGTAACTCCTTACTTTTTGAAGTCGTTCCTTTTTCTCCACTGTT
Organism: Piper longum; assembly: GCA_032619315.1. Classification (NCBI taxonomy): domain Eukaryota; kingdom Viridiplantae; phylum Streptophyta; class Magnoliopsida; order Piperales; family Piperaceae; genus Piper; species Piper longum. The sequence goes on from JAVDBV010060951.1 coordinate 4,526, forward strand.
AATCTATGAATAGTTTCAGCTAAACCATTTAATGTATCATTACTAATGTTCAAGACCAGTTTCACGGAGACTGGGATGCACTTCGCTCACAACTTATCCCAAGTCCAGTCTGAGAATCCTACAAAGAGAGTGCACTTCATTTATGCACTCTAGAACTTTGCGAAGGCGATTAGACTGGCAAGAGCAGAAAAAAAGCCAAGAATAAGCATGAGTCTTACTTCAAATTTCAATTTGTGAGCAAGAAAAAGATTCCCAACTAGGTAAAAAATGCGGGGTAATAAATGAGGATGGATAATTAAACTTGTGTATTAACACACTTGTTGAAATGCATAAATAGAGTTCTATGAATATAACATCATGACAACAAAAATGGATAGAATAGTGTTTGAATAATTTAAATGTCATGCAAGTGTACAGGTCGTAATAAATAATATAATGATGAATTTGAGTATCGTCCTATAGAGAAATGAATTTTCTTAAATTAATTACAGTAAAAGAAATTAAGAACAAAACAAAAAAAATTAACTTAACTAAATCTAAATAATAATTTTATATTAACAAAAAAGTTAAAATGATAAAACACGTTCTAGAGTCGAATTTTTCTTAACATGAATTTAATCTTTATCACATAGTACTCTTATCTTTTATTCCCTCAGATTATCGATCTAAAATAATTATATAATATGGTGGCTCCCGCTCTTTTATACTTCTATTATTTTGCCTCAAATTTTACCTCTAGGTGAAAATTGCATTAAGATTTACCTTACAATCGCATCGCTATTATTTATCTCCCGATCACAATGACTAACAAGTCAAAAGACTCATCGTATGATGAATTATCAATGACTAATCTAATTAATTTCTCCCCAAATCTAATTAAATCTCATGATCTAAAAAATATGTGATCAATCTATTTTTAGTGTTAAGAACAAGATAATTCAAATATTTCGATTGAATAAAAGAGTAAGAGGTTGATATGAATCAAATTAAACAATGTTAAGTTCCATTCTTCTCTATATCGAAAGAGAATTACTCCATAATAATAAAAAAAAGAACACAAGGAATAAGAAACTATTTTTCATTATAGTAGAAAAAGAAATACAAAACTAGAACTATTTTTTCTAAAGACAAGATGATGCTTCTAACAACAAATAACCACCTCTTTATATAGAAGAGGAGATTCAAGAATTCGAAAAAAATGTGTTCACAAATCGATGTATTCAAATTAATTAGTGTGTCCAATCAAGTTTGCACCACCTCATCATACTCAAATACAGTTACGTCATTCCCTCTTCATTGAGTTTTGTAGTCATTGGGTGCGGCCAAGTGCCATGACCATAAGCTTAATTGATTTTATTTTTTTCTGCATTAAAACGCCAAAATTAAGCATATGTCATAAAATATTAATTAGATAAAATATAACGAAAAATATCACCTAATTAATAATATTTATACCCAGGATTTACAAAATCACATTAAAAATATAGGTAAATATTATATATTTTAAATGCTTAACACACCCCCACACTTAAACTTTTGCGCGTCCTCAGTAAAATATCATAAAGAAAAATAAAATTTTACTACAAAAAAATATTTAGTCCACATTATGTTCTCATATGATTCTTAGTCAAACCCTCAAGAGTCAACAAGATGTCAATCAAATCAAAAATTCTTTTTCATCAACCACACCCAAAAGAAGACTCTCCGTGTGTGTGTGTGTGTGATAGTCCATTGGCTTATCATTCTCATATACAACCAAGAGAATACAATTAAGCGCATGCTTAAATATGTTTACCTTTCGCTCTTATCTCCACTAATGTATGCAATGCAATTCAATGGAATCAATAGGTCTTTATAGGTTGAAATGAGGCTATGGTTGAGGACAAAAATAGGATAATCAGGATAAAACAAAGTAGAGACTTATATGCACCCTAACATTAAAAATATTTTCCAAATCCTGATATACATGTATAACAAAATCCCAAACACCGTAAAAAAACAACACAAACTTCCTATAATATTGTAGCGAGTTGATCCGCTATAAGAATTAACTTTGCTTTGATTAACCATTGGCATCCTGCTTCTTTTTTTCTTTTTTTCTTTGTTTTTCTTTTTGTTGGAGGTTAGTAACCTCTTTTATTTTCAAACCGGTGGAAGCCCATTACTTCATCTTGTGCTTATCGATGGAGGATCATTGTCTCATCTTTTTTTTTTAAAAAAAAGTAAAGTATAAGGAAAACCCACAATCTACTCAAGCAATTCCATCCCCCCATATTACTCAAAGTTCATCCATGTTAGAAATTAAAATGAATTCAAAATACTAGGGTGTTAGGACTCAAGTAGCAAGATATATTTTTAATAAAAATCAAAGGCTAAAAATAAGGGTAATCAAACAAATATGTATAATAAAGGCCATGAAATTGTGTACAACGGATAATTTATATTAGGTAGGCTTGAAGAAAGGTCCAGACTAATAAAAAAGAAATGCGTATATCGTTTTCCATCTACTTGGCAAGCCAAATATTTCTCCTCAAAGGTTGCTAGGGAAAATTCTAAAAGTTATGACCATCATGTACAATCTTTATTGTAAATCATTCATTGAAATCATCTAAACCAAATGATTGTGAAAATAATATAAGGCAATCATTTACTCAATTCATCCATCATATCAATTAATCATGTTTTCCCAAGAAAGGTAAGACTAATTCACATGTATCTATCATTGAACCAAGAGACTAATATATTGTTGCATAATAAAATTTTTATACTAACTATACTATATCTAAACATGAATCAAGCATGGACAATATGCACAAAATTAAAGCATCCCCCCACGCTTAAACTAAATATTGTCATCAATATTGAACAAAATATAAATAAAGAAGTGAAAGAGAACTCCCTTAACCAATTTGTCGGTGGATGATTATCATGAATAACTGAATTTGTACTTGACTTGTTCTACAAAATAAAAAGAAATATTTAAAGAAAATCTACGAATAAAAATAAACTTTTAAAAGACATACTTGGGTTGCCTCCCAAGAAGCATTTGGTTTAACTTCTAAAGCCAAACGCTAGTTTCTTGAGTCCAGGAGAAAATGACCAGCAGCCACACCAGATGCCTTTCATGTCTGCTATAATCCAAGCAATGGCTGACTTGTGATATGGTTAGCTCTGAAGACATAATAATAGAAAAAGTGTCATTAAGCCCTAAGAAAATATATCTTAGATGTTTTGGAAGTTGTTTTAACTCTAAAAGAGGGGCATTTCAACTGATGGCAGCAATCTATGGAATGGTAGATCTAAGGGTTCCAAAACTCTGAATTTCTTAGGCATGATTGGTTGCTAGTCTAATACTTCAACCATCTCTTCCACATCAATATCTTCTTTACAAAGAGAATTTAGAGCTTTATGTAATGAATTACTGAAATTGATTCCCTTTGCCTCCAAGTAAGTTAACCAATGTATTGGGTTCATGTTCGTTATTTAGTTTTTCATTATTTTCCTTAATTTCATTTGGCTGAAATGATTCCTTTAAAGTAATACCACTCTGGGTTGTTACAGCTTTGCAATGTTCTTGACCACCTTTCCTTGGTTGTTCTGGTTGACTGGGGAGTACACCCTTGGGTCACTCACTTGATTCCTTGTTTAATTGCGCCATAACTTATTGCATAAAATGTTGTTGTTGTTGTTGTTGATTCTGCATAAATTGTTGTATAGTTTGTTGCATCGTTTGCTGCATAATATTGAACATTTGGATCAAATCTAGTTGTGGAGAATTATTCCATAAAAAGTTGGGGTTATTGCACCAGCCCGAATTGTAAGTACTAGAATAGAGATTGTTGTTCCTATTGAAGTTATCTATGTAGTTAACTTGATCATTTGTGCATTGACTTGTAAAATGTCCTTGTCCACACCATTCACACCTTGACTCCACAGCCTTAATCTGTCTCTGCAAAGTAGTAAATATATCTAATTCTAAAAGTTGTTTTGGGTTCATGGCTTCTTCTTCTATTGCTTCTTGTGTTCTTCTTCAGGTGGCACACAAATTTGTAAAAGTCCTTTTAATCTCTCGATCAAAAGTAAACAAGGGTGACCGCACTAATTGATGCACAAACAAATGACAACAAGAAAGAAGACAATGATATAATATATTTTTTATTTATTTATTTTTTTTTAAAAAAACAGACAATCAAAAAAGAAAAAGAAATAAAAATTTTAATCCTAAATAAACTAAGAAAATTCAATCTCCCCGACAACGGTGCCAAAAACTTGTTCGAATAATTTAAATGTTATGCAAGTGTACACGGTTGTAACAAATAATATAATGATGAATTCGAGTATCGTCCCACAGAGAGATGAATTTTCTTAAATTAATTACAGTAAAGAAATTAAGAACAAAACAAAAACAATTGACTTAACTAAATTTAAATAATAATTTTATATTAACAAAAAAAATTAAAATAATAAAACTCGTTCTAGAGTCGAATTTCTCTTAACATGAATTTAATCTTCATTGCATCTTACTTTTATCTTTTATTCCCTCAGATTGTCGATCTAGGACAATTATATTATTTGGTGGCTCCCGCTCTTTCATACTTCTATTATTTTGCCTCAATTTCTACATCCCGGTGACAATTGATTAATCAACAAAATAATACATTAAGATTTGCCTTACAATAGCATACTATGTTGTGTATCTCCCGATTACAATGACTAACAAGTCAAAAGACTCATCGTATGATGAATTATCAATGACTAATCTAATTAATTTCTCCCGAAATCTAATTAAATCTCATGATCTAAAAAATATGCGATCAATCTATTCTTAGTGTTAAGAAAATGATAACTCAAACATTCTGATTGAATAAAAGAGTAAGAGGCTTATATGAATCAAATTAAACAATGTTAAGTTTCATTCTTCTCTAGAAGGAAAGAGAATTACTCCATAAAAAAAATACAAGGAATAAGAAACTATTTTTCATTATAGTAGAAAAAGAAATACAAAACTAGAACTACTTTTTCTAAACTCGTAAGCCAAGAGATGAGATAAGGTGATATCTGATGCTCCAAGCAACAAATGACCACCGAGGAGATACAAGAATTCGAAAAAATGTGTTCACAAATCAATGTATTCAAAATAATTTTGATATTTAATCAAGTTTGCACCACCTCGTCATACTCAAATGGAGCTATGTCCTTCCATCTTCATCGAGCTTTAAGGCCATTGGGTGGGACTAAGTGCCATGCCCGTAAACTTAAGTTGTTTTATTTTTTTCTTCATTAAAATACCAAATTAAGCATATCTCATTAAATATTAATTAACTGAAATATAACGAAAAATATCACCTAATTAATAATATTTATACTCATAATTTATAAAATTATATTAAAAATATGGATAAATATTATATATTTTAAATGCTTAACAAGCCGTGATATCCGCATCAAAAGCACACTTTTGTATCACTTCACCAAGCAAAATTTATACCTTTTCCTTTTAAAGATTGCAAAGATGCATTTGATATTCGTTCAGCTTTCTTGAGGATAATCAGCAGAATTTACCGCAAGGTTCTGCCATGTGGATAAAATGAATAAAAAGTAGCAGTTGAAAATTGAGAGTACTTTCGGTTTAAGCTCCCAATCACCCAATTACCTATTTTTATTTGCCAAGGCCCCGGTCGTAGTTTCTGATGTGACGCTGCAGCAGCCGCATCCATCGAGCGGCCAGCTTGCTCGTCATCTTCCCCAATTTCTAATCACAACCATATTCATTCATATATTTACCAAAACCAACCAACTCAGCTTCTTAAAATAAAAATTACTGTCCCATCTTCAACTCAGAAACTGGCCAGTGAAGCCAGTGAAAGCTAAAGCAAAATTTGAAGCCATGCAACAAAACCGAAACCAAGCAAAAAGATGAAACATCGAATTTTTTTGACAAGGATATTCATATATGTGTGCCAACAAGAGTTTCATTTCTCTTTGCAGAACGCAATCCTCGCGTTGGCCTTTTCTACCTAATGATACAAGCATTGTTAAGAGGGAACGCGTAGCTAGAAACCAGAAAGAGCGGACTAATTTATATTTTCCTAGCTAATTACCCAAACATGTCGAAGTTATTTAAATATTATATTTTAACCGATATTTGTTTATTAGGCTCTCTTTTAAAAAAGCTCTAGTTAAAAATCAAGTGAAGTCATCCATTGAGAGAAAATCGCGTCCAAGCACAGACCACGTTGATGTGGTTTAACATATACTTTTTGACATTTATTTTAACTCAGCTTGGTGTTTTATTATCGTGCGATTTATCTTGTGATGTAGTTGATCAAGTGATTCTATTTTGTATAAGTGGATCACTTTGAAGGAAACAAAAGAAAAAGAAATTCTTAGAAGAAAAAAGAAAAATAAATTATTTTTCATGGGAGCCTGTACATGACTAGTGTTACTCAAGATTTTAGTAGAATTCTTTCACGAAAGAAAAAAGTCACGGATGGGACATTTACTAAAGAGGTTTGGATAGAAGTTATTAGTCGGCTTCAACCAAGAGAAGGGTCGTGGCATTACAAAAAGTGTGGGCAGAATATACCAAGGTCAGATTATTACTTAGTTAAACTTGTGTTTACTAATATTACATACAATTGATATTAATAAATATTTATATTATTTCTAGGTATCTAGCAAGACAATATTAGCTTTAGAGTATTGGGATGATTTTTGTCTTGTCATAGGTAAAAGCACAGCCACTGGAGAATTTAGTTGCACTGCAAATGACATTTTAAATAAATGTGTACACGATCTTGGCAATGGATGTGAAGATATGTTGGATATGAATCGAGATGACCATACAGAAGATGAAGTTTTCAACCAAAACCTTAGACCATCTATTTCTCATGGAAAAGAAAAAACTGTTGTTGAAGACAAGGATAATGTATTATTATTGATTGGAGCAGTTGAAACCTTTTATGACAATAAGTATCAAAAGAAAGCCAAGTTTGAAGGAGATGATTGGTTAAGAGCTGTTAGTGAAATTCCAAATCTGGTGGTTGAGTTGGAATTTCATGCTTTTGATTTCTATGACTTCGAGAAGGTGAAAAGAATAATTTATCAGTTAGCCAATTGAGATAAGACGTGTATGGTTGGGGTTTACTACTAAACAATTAAGTATTTTCACTTATTATGTATTTCCTAATATATCTATTTTTATTTTGTAGTTTATCTACCACTCTTTGTTAGATGACAAAGATCAAGTGTAACACTTGTGGTTTACTAGTCGGTCATGTACGATAAATGGGTTGTATGTTTTGTACATGATTATTTAGCGTGATCAGTTCTTATGATTCTTTAATTTATTCATGTTGATAGTTGTTTATGCTGTTTATTATCATGTAGTGGGTTGCTACTTGATGGTTGAACTTATATATTTTGTAGTTTTAGGCTTTTGGAGCGGATAAAAAAGAACTGAAAGCTAGTGTTCTATGATGATAATGCCGATACAATTACTTTTTATACTTTAAGTCTGGTTTTACAATTCGACATATTCTCAAGAATCATTTTACATTGCAAGAGTTTTTTTTGGTTATCCCAACAAATGGCCATATTAAAATTTTGTTTTATCTTGCACGATTAAGATTTTATAGGTTTTTCTAAGAGCTATGTGGGAAAAGTCATTTTAAATCACTTATTCTACCATTTGTTGAGAATTTGATATTAATTTCAGCTATAATAGAAAATTGGTTATTTGTTTTTTTATATGTGAATAAAGTACACTTTACAAAGTTGTAATTTATATTTCTTTTATGATGGTGGTTAGTCTATTAACTCTGTACTGTCACTTGATTTTAGGTTTTTTAAAGTTTTTTTGTTTTTTGTTTTTGGTTTTGTTTTTTTTTTGGGTGATGTGGGATCATTTGAGGTTAAGTTGAACTTAAAGTACTATGAAAGAGTTGTTAATAAAATGCAGGTAACATATAAATCATCCAATTTTATTTGAGGTATACCAATGATGTCATATATTCAATTATAATTACTCTTTAAAAAATAACTATATAAAAAATCATTTATAAGTAGCTTTTATTTTGGTGAAAAATTTTACTAGTATATTTTATTTTTAAAATTGTATTTATTAAGTTAATAATTTAGAATAATTCATCGCATAATTCTCAATTTTTAAATAACAAGTGAATAGATTCCCTATTTAATTCTCACCAATTTCAATAACAAGTGAATTTAATTAATTCATAGATTCTCTCTAATTCTCTAGAGAAAGGTTATTTATACTTCCCCCTCGAAGAGTATAATTTCCCGTAGGATCTACTCCCCCCGCCCGCTGAGTAGCAAAGTCATACCTAATGCTTGCCAGCTGCAGTTGACATTGCTGGTCCCACTCTCTTTTCCTCCCTGCCTTCTTCTGATTATGGGTTTCACGGTGGTTATCGATTCCACAGACTGCTTTCCCATATCTTGTTTGATAAAAAATGATTATTGCCCTCATCAATTCGTAAGGCCTATCATGCAAACTTTTGTAAAGCAATTTGCAGGGACCACAACACTGATTAGATCTGGCGCTTATTCTTATTCAGAAGGATATGATTGATGCCAGAACGGCGGTAAGCTTCTCAGTTCTCAACATGCATTTTGCAGAAGAAAAATGGGAAATAATGCATCAGTCAGATGAACATCATACAACTAAAAAAGAAATCTGTAGTTGCACCTAACTTGAGGGCGGAAATATACAAAATGCATGCACACTCATTATCACATCAAGCAGTCAAAACTATCATTGTTTCAACAAAGAGGAAAAAAGAGTACCCAAATCAATTATGTGATGAATTATAAAACATTAGACCAAGAACAAATATAAAATGGCATTAAAGTTAAATCGTATGTTTGTTGAAGTAAAACCTAGTGTTCAGCTACTCAAAAGTACAAATATTGCCCACTTTTTTTGAGGAATTAGCTATAGATTAACCTTTCAAGTCTCTATACCGAATCTCAACAACAGAATATGGCCATTCTACAATAATACGGCCATGTTCCGGCAGTCATATATTGCTTCCAGAGTGACTGTTTGAACAAAGAAGCATAGACCAGAGAGTAAGTGCAAAAGCACAACACAGAAAACAGTAAGAAAATCCAAATAGGAGTAGTGCAGAATGCAGATTTCCTGAGAAGCTAGCAAACGCATCAATATGAATAGTAGCTTCCGTCGAAAACAGGGTGAATTTTGGATTTATTCCCACTGCAAAGGACAAACCTTTTTCCCCAAAGAAATGAAGGCAGAAATAAAGTGGGAATCTGGGAAAAAATAAAAACGAGAAGCGCAGGCCCAGGCAGAGTATCGGCTTACATTGACCTGGACCAGCTTTTGTGACGTCAAATGGCTTCTTTTATCGGCTTCAGTACAAATTCTAAAATGATTCCAACCTTTGCTGCAATATCCTCTTCTCCATACGAAGTCACAAGCTTGACTACAATAACGAAACGCTTGTCAGTTGACAATTTAAACGGTAATAATTGATACCATAGAAAGCAAGTACAAAGAGGCATGCTGGACTAAAATTTTGAAATAAATGCTTCACATCTAAATCAATTTTATTCATCCCAACTCATGAACCATGTTCATATTTTGACTGGTAATGCTGCCTCACGTACGAGGGAAAGAAGACGGCATATCTAGCGTTGATGACCACCCAACAAATCCAGTTCCACGACTAATCTAATTATCGAGGACTGTCCTCCTAGGTAAGATTCAGAACTAGATAAGGATGAAATGGAAGAAGGCCAGCACGTGTCTTTTCAAAGTCATGATAAATAGCCATCATCTGGGGTACAAATACAATCTATTTTCCAAAGTTAATTAAACGTGAAGTGGACAAAAAAAAATAATTAAAGAATACCAAATGAGATGAAGGCTCATATGGTAGAAAACTAAAATACACGCAAAAGATAATGTCTCAAATGGTTAATCCATGATTGGCAGAGCAAGTAATTCCTAATTCCAAAGAAAGTTGATCACTACTCTAGTGAGTATTTCCTACTTCATATGAAGTTTATAAGGCTAAGCACGCCATTTTTCATCTTCACAAGGTTGTCTGGAGAAGAAATGTTAACTTTAGAAAACTTCTACCAAATAAAAGAAAACGGGAAAACAATTCTTCTAAAAAGGTCTTAGGTCTTATTTAATCTGACAACCAAACCTGTCTAAAATTGGTCAGCAATGAATCAGATAGGTCTTAGGGTTTTGACACAATTCTTCTAAATAAAAACTCCATATTATTCAGTTCATTCAAATAAAGAATCAAATTTGTCAGATCTAAATATTCTACGCAAGCATGATTTACAATTGCCACATAAAACGGTCTAGAGCGATGCTTTATCCTAAACACCTCAAACCTTATCTCTTTTCTGTCACATTCGGACATGATACAACAAGCAACCAACAAAATAATTATAGTAGGGATACCACATCGCGTCATGTTGCAAATTCTGGGTCATGCAAATAGTTATACAGCCTTTTAAGTTCTAGGAAGAATACCAAAGCCGGGATCAGCACCACCCTGTGATTCTAGACAAATATGAGCCTTAAGCTGGATATACGAAAACGTTACCATTAACTAACACAGAATCATGAAGATGTGAAATGCCACACAAATTCACATTTGATAAATTGTAGCTTTTAGCCTTCAAATATTTTGTAAAAGATCATTGGTTGAAGCAAAAATAACGAGGTTTTTAGATGCACTAACAAGAACAAGATAGAGACAAATGAACTTTTTAAGAGTGCCGAAACCTACCCCATGGAAGAATAGGAAAATCTACACGTTGCTTTGGAACAGAAATGAAAAATGAAGCTACCTGCATTAACATTTTAAATGATAAAACAATAACATATGTGGAGAAAACATAAAAAATGGATTTAAGACCTATGCTTAGGTTACCAAGACAGATGCTGCAAGAGACTTAGAAGATCTAAACAGCATGGACAGGTCCTCCACTTCGTATATGAGATCCAAAATATCTAAAGAAGTATCTAAATTAATCAAATCCCCAGCCTTCGCCACCTCCCTGAATTCATAGGAATAAACGGACTTATGTAAATTTATTGAGACAATATGGCTAGATAAGTTACTTCATTGGCTACTGAGGATAACAAAATCAAACTAGATAAATCATAAACAGAAAGGCATTATAATTTGCATCTGTCTAAATCAAGTTATCAGGTTTCAGTACATTGTCACAGTAAGCTTCATTTTAATTAATTGCACATGCATCTGTCCTCGTAGTGGGATCTAAGTATCAACCAAAATGTTTCTTCTTTGGGGACATACAATTGCCCACATAATACCACCGTAGGGATTTTAGTTACAATGTTTACGATCATTGAGACAAGAAGTGAACCTAATGATAGTTCTAAATCAGTAAACTTTAAAGCAACTAACCAACTAGTCAAGTGGAAAAAATTATGAAGGCCTACTCTAGAGAGGAACTAACCTAAACAAAATATGTAGCTCCTCCACGAAGACGAATGCAATATCTAGAACTCCAATGTCAAATCTTAGAACCTGAAAGAGAGAGAAAAGGAAAAGGTAAACCTTGAACCCTAGGTGAGAAATATGCAGTGCAATCATATTATTACCTTTAGAAAGGTCAGCTCCTGCAAAAGATATTCGTATCCTCATCAATCATTAAAAATGCCTCAATCACGAAGAAAAGTAATATATAAAGAAGATTTTTTTTTCTATTCACATATCAGATACAAGAATTTCATACTGCTTCCACATAGTCACGTGTGATAAAATGCTGATCACTGATAACCTCATCTCCCAAAGACTTCAAGTTCTTGACAGACAATGGATGAATATCATGAATCTGCACTCTTAAACAACAAAACAGTGATCTATTTTCTTTTGAAAGAAAAATACATTCTTCGGTAAATTAATTTAGCTTTAACAATGGACCTACTTTGCTAGAAATCCAAATGGATATCAAAGCGAACAATTGCAGATTGCTTTCTGTCAAAGAAGCTAAGAGCCAGCTCCTACTGCCGGATCCAAGGCTGATAATGATTTGCCATAGCAAATAAGTAAATAAGAAGATGACAATGCATATAATTTGAGGACTCCTTGCGTATTAGAGACAAAAACGAATTCATGATTCATTGCTTGATCAAATAAACTGCATTTTGACTCAAATATTCAAGCATAGATCCGAATAAATATTTTACTAGCTACGCTAATGACCTAATCGATTCACATACCACATTCTTTATAATCAAAACAATTGACGACTAATAATAGTGAACATGATCTAATCACACAATTATAGAAGCATCGGAGTTCAAAACATCAATCCACTAAATTAAATACAAATCACAAATGAACCACACATGTACGATAGAAATAGCACTTCAAACAAATTTGAAACAGCTACACACCAAATTTCTACCCAAGTGACAGCCGGAACACCAAATTAGCACATCTAAAACCTAAAATTCAGAACAAAGCGGGATCGTACCTGCTCAGGACGGGCAGAAACCTGTCAATGAAGAGGGAAAGAGCCGTGTACTTGACGACGGGGGATACCCGGAGTTGCTACAAACAAAAAACCACAAAACAATGAGCAAATTTTAGAAATTGGTGAAGAGAAACCAGATTAGAGATGGAGAGGGTGCAAGGGATTTGTACTAGAGAAGCGTGGAAGAGGAATGTCAGCAAGCGGCGGCGACGATCGGAGAAGACAAAGTCCGCCGCCGGCGCCGCCATTTGCTCCGCCGCAGCGCCGCCGAAAATCCCGCCTTATTTTTCGTTTTGAGTTTTTGGGCTTTCCACTTGTTGATGATGGGCCTTGATCTAAAAATGGGCCGTTATGAGAAGGTGAAATGAGAGGCCCATGAGGCCCATTTGTGATGGGTAAGCTTAGGATTTTCCGGATTTGATGAGGCTAGTCTGTTAGGGATTTTCTTTTTCTTTTATTTTCTTTCATTTGTAGTTCTTTTGAAGATGTGGTGTGGACTCTCGGAATATTCGAGTGAAATCGAAAATGAATCGACAATGCGATTAAGTATGACTATTTCTTATTTTAATTTGAGTAAATAAAACAAACATAGATAAAAAGTTGATACTGAAATTTAATTGCCGTCTCCGATTAGATTGGAACAAAACTGAGTCAATTTTGAGGTGTGAAATCGGACGCGAGGGGATTACTCTACAAAGAAAAACAAGTAAATACATTCAAATTTTTTATGTAATTCGGGATTGGATAATCGAAGGTTTGAGAATTTAGGTTTGGATAATAAACCTCGAAACCTAAATTGTCAAACCTTGGATTATCCAATTCCGAATTTTTATCTTTAGATCTATTACATAGAAATGGCTAGTTATTTTGACCAAATTTGCCCCGGCCAATTGCCAATCAAAAATAATGGCATGGTCAAGAATCATTGCCACCCACCAGCTACCATTAATTTGAAAATAATAACAAGTTGGTAATGAAACCAGATCCAAATGCAGCAAGCAATGTCACCATTCAATTTAAACCATTCCACATTGCCAACAATTGGACATAAAAGAAAAAACGAGGGTTAAACTCTTGAGTCTTGTCATGGAGGGAAAGGGGACCGCCAATTTGGACCAGCCTTACCTTCTTTTTATGTTTCTTTCTTTCTAGTTGTCTCGACTGTGACTCTTCAAATTTCCCACAAAACTTGTCTTGCTTTCTGGAGAAGAAATTTCAACTTCCATGCCCATGCCCAGCAGCATGTCGACAAGAACAAGAACCAGTAAAATGCTGCTTAATTAAGCAGCCAAGTTTCACTGTCAATTAAACATATATCAGAAGCCCGTCTTATTTCAAACCCTAATCTCAAAACCCTAAATGTCAAAAGTCAAACAATACACGAATACCTCTCAAATGAGGGGTTTTAACCTTCAAAGTGTGCCGCATATTGACCTACGAATAATGTTTCTACGGATTGCCAATCTGAGGGCGAAACTCATCAAACATTACCGCTAATTAAGAACGGAAAAACTGGAATACTAATACATTGTTTTCTTTTTGATAATGTTAACAACGAACAAGCTGAATGTTGGGCATTCTGGTGCAAATTAGGCCGGCAACAAAAAGCCAATTTCTGCCTAACACAGTTCTGATGTTTGGAGAGATTGTAACCATTTTGGAGGAAAACCACAATTAGGCAGATAACCAGATGGGTCTGTAGTGCTTAGCATATTTCATTTTTTGTGCTGGAAAAGATAGAACAGTGGAAGATATACATATATACACACACACAAGATCATCAGTTCTCAAATTAGTGGGCATACTTTTATGGTCAAATTTATATCCTCCATCAAACAAGAATCACAAATTCATCATAAGCAAATTGGGCAATATTGTGCCATCTTCCGACCTTATCAGTTTGTTTACCATTGCCAATATTTTTGTGTGAAAGCTTTCATAAAAAATGGACAGAAATTTGTCTTCTTTCAGTAGTGGCCAGCTGCCAAAGATATTGTGTTCTTTAGGTATAGTGAGTGCCCTTAGTTGTATAGTGTTATATCCTTTTATGAATAATGAACGAGTGGCTAAGGTACTCCCGGTTGGCTTTAGCGTAGGAATTTGACTTTCAATTATTGGGTTTTTTTATCATATATAATCCGAGGTACTCCAGCTCCTAGTGTAAAGATACTATGTAACTGACCTTATTCTATATTGTTAAAGATGTGAGATTGTTCTAATATCTATATTAATTTTTGTTAAACAATTTTTTCTTTAAAAAAATAGTGTAGTCAATATATTTTTTTATACCATTTCAAATAATAGCTATATTAATATATAGGGGTGTAAACGAGCCAAGCCTGCTCACGAGCTTTTTGCGTTCGGCTCGGCTCGTGCTCGTGCTCGTTAATTTTGTGCTCGAAAAAATACTCGGCTCAAAATAGATAAGCTCGTTGAACAACGAACAGAGCTTGAGCTAAGGAGTATTCAACTCGACTCGGTTCAAAACTCAAACTCGATGTGTTCAAACTCGAAAAAATGTTCGGCTCGGCTTGTCTCATAAATACTATTAAGGTCATATTGAACTTATATAGTGTTAAAAAAAAATTTTGATCTTATATAAGTTGAGCACATAAACATTCATTAGGCTCGAGTTTGGCTGGAGCTCGGCTCGAATTCAGCTCGAACTCGGCTCGAACCCAGCTCGAACTAAGCCCAAACACCATAAATTTTGAACAGGCTCGGCTCGGCTCGTTTACATTAAAGCTCGGCTCGTTTACATTATAGTTCGGCTCGGCTCATTTTACAACGAGCCAAACTCAAGCACACCCCTACTCGGTTCGGCTCAGCTCATTTACACCTTTATTAATATATCATTCTTGTCTATAGTAGAATGTATGAACGCTTAAATTCAATGATCGACTGCGGTTATTTAACTATTTACAATGCACCTAGATCAAAGTTTGAATAAAGAAAAGGTGGGTAAAAAAATTTTAATAAAAAAATTATAACTTTCTCGATGTAAAAAAAAAAAACTTTATATTTAAGTTTTTTTTAAAAAATTACATTACAAACGACATAGGACTCATGTACATATTTTCCTTAAAAAAACCATATGCAAGCTAAACAACAAAAACAAAAATACAAATCAACAAGATGGTTTCTCAGATTCAAAGAGTACTAAAATTCTGCAACGCTTGGATCATCACTGGGTTCTTCATCTCTCCTTCACCTGCTCTTACGTCAAATTTGTCCGACAAGAAAAATCTAGCCAAGGCCTTCAAACTCCACATTTCTTCTACTTCCACAGAGTAAATAGCTCTCACTGGTCTATGATCAGATAATTTTGATTCACCCCTGCTATACTGCTTTTGCTCCATTCCCTTCCCATACCAAAGAATACGATCACACCTGCAGCATCAACATCTCTCTCTATCATGGTTGATTTTTTTTCCATGTAAGAACTTCTATATATCTATATGTTATTTACCATGCAGGGGCTCTTCTTTTTTGCCTCGCTTTAACTGCTCCTCCTCCATAATACTTGTCCGAGTTGGGATTGTATTTATACGTTGGAGCAAAGTCTATGATCCCTTCTTGCCAGCCTTCAAATACTCCCCCCTCAGACAGCTCAACTCTTAGCTTCATATCATAAAGAAAGAAAGATTATATTGGTGTAAACTTTTTGGGGGTTTTTTTCTGATATATTCACTTTTAACTATTAGGCCGGTAAAATGATTATTGGCAATACCTGATCATTCTCTAGTAGTACATCCCAACATCCTTTTTCTACTAAAAACCTTGTTTTGGTCACTGGCATGGAGATTCTGTAGTTCAAGTCACCTAACCAGACAACCCGGCTGCATATAATACAAGGTAAACATGGTTATTAGTTTGTAGCTTAGTTATAATAACATCATTTAGCACTTCTTGAATTACTCAAATCATCACTTCACCCCGCTTTCAAAGTCCATTCATCACTTAGACCCCCTCATCTCAAAAAAAATATCACTTAACCACCCTCTAAATTAAAACCATTAGATAAAAACTGTTAAGTAATGACATGACAAGTTTGAAACCTGGGTGATGTGGCAGTGCCATGTCACAAAATAAAATTAATTATTTTGTAAAATAAAATACATGTGCTAACATAAAATATATAATGATTAAATAAAATAAATTATTACTTTATTTAATTTTTTATAAAGGTCTATTTTTTAAGTCATACATGAAACGAAAGATTATCATTCTTTTCACAAAATTAAACTTATAGAGAATAAAGTTAACTAAAATAAAATATTTAATTAGTATATAAATGTTTTATTTAAAATAAAATTACTTATTTAATTAATTAATTTTATTTTCTGATTTGGCACATTTGCATTACTCATTAACCGGTTACAAATGTGTTATGTCATTACTTAACGATTTTTATCTAATGACATTAATTTAAAAGGTAATTAAATAATGATTTTTTGAAAAGAGGGGCTCTAAGTGATGAGCGGACTTGGTCAAGTGGGCTAAGTGATAATTTGAGTTATTTAAAGGGGGCCAAATGATGTTCTCTAATAAATAACTTCCAACCCTCAAGTAGATCATTATAATGTCTTTACATAATTGGGAGAGTAATAATATATTTATTATAAAATGTCTTTATATTTCAAGCCGGCATTGGCATCGTTGACTTAAAAGCTTTTCTTATACAATTATAAAGTTTGTGGATCTGATCACCTAACAAACGAAATGGTATATACTTATAAACAAGTATGGAATCATGGTTTAATTATCATAGCTAGATTAGTATACCTTGATCATTATTATCTACCGATAAAATATTGTTTGCCCATAATATTTATTGGGTTTGTAAAACTTTTTTAAACCTAATCAGCAGCAAATCAATCTCGTTAAATGATATTTAACATCAAAAGAAGCTCAAGTTTGTAAATTGTAAAAGAAACATGCATTAAAAAAAAGTCTGGCAAATGAATTCAACTCAGGTATACTCACTCGTGGTCTAGAATCTTTCTTGGCAAATCTGAAGAAGGGCCGCGAGGGAAGCAAGTTCTGGACAAGATGTCAGTTGCATCCGAGTTTCTATGCACCTCATCCCCGTCTTTGCCTCCAGAAGCCAAATGGCTACACACAAAGCAGAAGCTTGTTTCATGCAAACAAAATCTAACAGACACAGACCCCTGCCAATGCATTGAACATGAACCACAACTGTTTTAGAAGAAAAAATAAATTTGAAGGAGAAAAATCCGGTCTATAGAGCAAGGAATTATAATGGTAAATAGTTTGGGGAGAAATTTTGATGTTCACCTTGTTTCCTAGACAACCCATGATGCCACAACCGACACAGGCCACACTTGGGTGCCGAACGAAACGACGAAGGTCAGATCTAACCCAAACACTAACGAATATCCCCACCATTTGCTTGCTAATGATACACTTGAAGTCTGGTGGTGTGGTTTGGTCGGACTCCCCAGAATTGCCATCCTTGTATGGATACACCTTTTGCTTATCCGAAGCAGCTTTCAACTCCAATTGGTTTCTCTTACCTTGCTTCAAAGTGGGTCTTGTCTTGTTCAAAGCTGCTCTGATTAAAGAGTTCCACTTTGTGGGTATCTTGGTGTTCTCTGTACCCAGTATGTTCCTGGCTCTCAATGGCACAATTTCTTGGAACCTTCAATGCGATAACAAAGTGAGAAAACATTGTCAGAGAGTGGTTGCTTTCCTTTGCATTCTTGAACTGGTTGACATTGATTGATTACCCGAGGACATAGATGTCGCAGGGGTTGTTAGAAGTGTCTAACCAGTCCTCCAAATTCAGATTGTCCGGCGGTGCAACGCCACCAACGTTCCATGTACTAACATACAACCTGCGTATCATAATTGGTGCAAATGCATAAAGAAAAACTCAACTAGAAAGAGCAAGCAAACATGGTTTTGTCTAAATCCACAAAAGATAAGTTCACTTGTATTTGCGAGTGCCCCTTCGATGGTCCGTTGATTTCTCCATAGACAAGTGGCGGGTTGGGCTAGTACAAGTACCAGGCATGGCTTCAACGTTTGTGACATCGGCAACAAACAGGCTGCTGCCCATGCACCTCTTGAGGAACTTATTGGCCATCAATTTAGGCCACATGACCTTAAAACAAGTTCCATACAAGATCCATGTTTCACGACCATCTCAAACCAAAGAAGGACTCAATCAATCCACAAAACAAAAACAACTGAAATGAAAAATGTTGCTTACTTCGGTTTGTGTTCCTTGCATGGTGTGATGAGATTCTTCAACACTGGCATGAAGAGGAGATAGTGGGGAGATAGCTAGCCACCTAGCTGCTTAGAAAACACCGTATAGAAAAAGAAGAGAACAAGGACGGTGGAGCTTGAGGGGGTAGAAAAAGATATGGTATGGCAAGTGGGGGGAAAGGGAGGTGAACAAGGCTGCTCCCACCCGACGTTGACGATGATGCATGTCAGATCTATATCTCAATTCTCAAGCCTTTGTGTGCTCAATAACCTTGATAAACAAACCTCTCTTCCCCCATGGCCATGCCTGCTCACCAAAACTTAAAAAACTAATGGGCAACAGGCACACAACCATGATTGGTGGGGCCTATCTACCTCCAAGCCTTCAAAAACCATGGGCACATATCGATCCCCATGTCACTATCTTCTATAATATCTAGCCTAGTGCAAGGACAAAATAGAAGGGGGAACAATGAGATTATACAGTCTCGAATGTTGATCTTGGGCTACTTTGTTTAAGGGAAGGAAGCAGGTGAGTAGGGCCATGGAGCAAAAATAAGGTGGACAAGTTGTTCGCATGTGATGAAGCTGTGTCAACCATCTTTTATATATATAGACTCAAAATTCAAGAGTTCCCAGCCATGAATTTAAGCTATTTTTTCAATAGAGATGAGAAGACATAAGAACGAGGTAGAGGACAAAGATGGGTCTGTAGCATTTTCAGCAGGAATGCGTTAGAAGTCGACCATTGAATAAAAGAAATCGATTGGTTATAAATTAGTTGGGGCATAAGCCAAAGTCCAAAGCATCAAGCTTCAATGAATGGGGGTTTGAAAATGGGAAACACATGAACTAAAATATCCACAAAACAATAAACTTTTTAAGTTAGTGTTACTCTACACATGGACTTGTGATATATATAATTAGGATTGCTAATATTCAGCTGAATCATTGAACACTCGACCATTTTGTGTGCTCTCCTTATCAAGAGATCGGTTGACAATTGGGGAAGAAATGTGCCCATGAATTATGCAAGGAGTGACGTGTGGGCATGGCAAGTTATTCTTCCTCTTGTCCACCACAAAATATTTAACCTTCGTTTATGCAAGTAATATCTCCAAAGATCTGTTTCATACATTTTAATTAGTCAACCTATGTATGTTCACACCTAGCTTAATAACAAATTTAGACACTTAATTAGAGGTTGGAAATTTTGTAATGAATGATCATGCATGGCTTGTCCAAGTGTGAAATGGAGGTTTAGGGGCTTCTAATTGTTGACCAATTACTAGACACAATAGTACTTCCAATTGTGACAAGACTAGCAAGTTGAAAGTTTGTGATTGTACCGAAGACGAGTCAAAGATAAATTTCATGTTCAATGCTGGCCGAGTAATAAATCAGAATTTAAAAAGGAGTGTTTTTGTGTATGTTCAGTCTTAGCTAGTTAGGTAGATACTTTTAAAATAAATTAATTATTTCCATTAGTTTGCATTTGGTAGAATATATTTAAAGATTTTGTGTGTATCCATGAGTGATGATGATGAAAATTTCCCATTTTTTTTATTGAGAAAATGTAATAAGTATGAATTTGGATCGAATATTGGTCGGATATGGACAATATTCGTACCTAATCAAATTTTGATTATATATATATATATATATATATATATATATGTGTGTGTGTGTGTGTGTGTTTACAATTTAAATTCAATTTTATATATATTTAATTTATCATATAGATTCAAATCTGATTTAAATATGTCAAACTTGTATCCAATTTAATCCAATAAAAAATATCTTAACTTTTAAAAAATTTAAATATTAATATAAAATATAGAAACAAGATAATATATTATATATTTTTTATTTTTAATAAAATATTACCTATTTGGAATAGGATTAAATCATCTCAAAATTGTATCTAATTCAAATAGTTTTAGATATATAATATATTTAATTAATTTGAATTTGTATTGTATCATAATTAGGTCGAGTTGAATATAAATGGAACAGATTCTCTTTGAAATCACAGGATATTTGAAAATAACTTCATTAAAATAATGATGAGAATTGAGAAGGTAAGAAAAAATACAAAAATTTGCGAACGATTTATTAAAGATAATTCAAAACCCTAACGGGTCAAATGGCTTTATTCCCAACACCTGATAATTGAGTTACTAATTGTTAACCTACACAAATAGCTGATTATACAATAATTATTAATCAACTAATGAATTCTTCAACTTGTGCTTTAATATTCATTTTACTCTTTGAGTTGACAAGTGGTTTTATAATCTATACTATAAGGTCCCAACCCAGTTTCTAAAAAAATAGGAAGCTTTATTCAATATATTAGTTAAGTAAATTTTTAAATTCATTTATGATAAATATTATAAAAGAATAGCTATGTAAACATAGTAAAACCCGTTAAAACCTCTAAGATCTTTAAATTGTCCCAGTTTCTCCTTATTGAAAATCAATGCTCACTTATCTCAATGACTATGTGTACAATAAAATAATATACGGAAAAATATAATATGGTAATAATATAGAATTCATAGCCACAATATCCAAGTGAAGCGAAGCATCCCTATAATGGCTTTAGGCCTGAGCAAAGAAACAAACCCATATATATTAAAAACAATTGTACAAATAGTTCAAATTATATAAATCACTAAACCATATGAGCTCCAACCCACAATTGATTATAGTTCAAGGAGAGAGTGCAACGACCCAAACCAAAATATAACACATTGGGCATAAGTCTTTTTAAAAGTGGCTAACCAAATTAAAGATATATAGTTCATTCTCATTTATAAACAAGATCTTATCTCAATAGGTATTAGATATGAAACTAAGTTAAAAAATTCCACAATCTACCCTAACTTAAAAAATTTTGTCCCCGACATCCCTACACATAGTTAGTTGCTAGCCTCATAGTTGTATAAATCGGCCATGGGCAGATTGCCAATTCGATTTCGGGGCCGAATCCGACTCGGAATTGGACGATTTACCCTGATTCAGACCTATTAGAAGTGGCTTTTATGGTAAATTATTAAAATGCCCTTAATTTTATATTAAATAAATTATTTATGCATGGGTAAAATAGGAATTAAAAATTAATAATGACTAAAATACCCCTAATGTACTAAAATACCCTTATTTTTATATTAAATAAATTATTTATGTATAGGTAAAATGAGAATTAAAACTTAATAATGACCAAAACACCCCTCTTATCCTCCCTCCGCCGCCTCTGCCCGTTCTCTCCGGTAGAGTGGGGCGGAGCAGCCAGGGGAGGGGGGTAGTGGGCGTTGCCAGCAGGGGGAGGCGGGGTCGG
>JAVDBV010060953.1:0-19048 GCA_032619315.1 Piper longum
TCCTAAGGTGGGTGGATTGTGAGATCCCTCAATTTAGTCCCACATCTAATACCTACCGGGCTAAGATCCTGTTTATAAGTGGGAATGGACTATAGATCTTTAACTTGGGTTAACCATTTTAAAGAAATGACTTAGGCCCATTACGTTGCACTTTGGGCCGGGTCGTTACAGGTGAGGTCACAACGTTAGGAGTGACTAACCTATCTTCAGATATACAAGGGAGACCCTATGTGTGGAATTTTATCGTGTAGGAGTTAAAAGGGTATGATGTACTATTGGGAATGGATTGGTTGTCTGCACACCAGGCGTCTTTTAACTGTAAAGGGAAGAGAGTGGTGACAAAACCTTGTAATTGTGAGATGGAGGCCATTTTTCAAGGGTCATTGCATGATCCATCTTTTTGTATCGTGTCGAGCAGTGAGGCAACCGAGTTGTTCGGTGAGGCCTTTTTGGCTAACTCATTGGAGTCTAAGCACGAACGCAAAGAATTGTCCATGATTCCTCTGGTAGCTGATTTTCCCGATGCATTCCCGGATGAACTTCTAGGGTTACCTCCTAAGCGGGCACTGGAGTTTGCCATTGAACTAGCATCGGGAGTAACACAAATTTCCAAAGAACCATACCGCATGGTTCCAGCAGAACTCAAAGAGTTAATGGGTAAACTAGGAGAGTTGTTAGAGGTAGGTTTCATCTGGCCAAGTACTTCACCCTAGGGAGCCCCTGTTCTTTTCGTAAAGAAGAAGGATGGCTCACTTTGGCTGTATATTGACTATCGCCAGCTCAATCAAGTGATAGTCAAGAATCGGTACCCTTTACCGAGGATTGATGACTTATTTGACCAGCTAAAAGTAGCAGGAGTATTTTCTAAAATAGACTTGCAGTCCAAATATCACCAACTGCGAGTAAAGAAATAAGATATACAGGAAACGGCTTTTTGAAATCGGTATGGCTATTATGAGTTTCTTGTTATGCCTTTTGGTCTAATTACTACACTAGTCTTGTAACGACCCGCCATTTTGCACAATATTGTGGGCCTTGCTGGCCAGGTGTTACTCCAAATTTAACAAACCAACCCTGTAACGACCAGCCCTAACCGGACCGAGTGTTACTTAAAATGTTACATAAATAATATTAAAGAAAATAAGTTTTATATGACAATGTATGAAATAACTATCCCACAGTCTTTGACCGTTTTCCATAGCCACATTTATAACACAAGAAAAGTAAAAGGGGAAGTCTGGTTATTATTTGTTCGCCATCTGAGTTCGTAGAAGAACCACCCAGTCGTCTCTTAGTCTTTAGTTCCATATGCTAACCAGCGTAGGGAATGCCGCCTTAGTGATTAAAAAACTAAGTCGTATAATTAAATAAAAAAATCCATAAACTCCTTATCATTATCTATATTATTGGCTATTTTGACCATTCCAACATGACCATTTATTGGATGATGGTTCAGTCCACCATGTCCACTAGTTGGCTGATGGTTGGCTGATGGGTCAGTCCATCATGTCCATTACCGGCTAGCGAGTCCAATCCACCATGTCCGTTATCGGTTGGTGAGTCCAATCCACCATGTCAGTAATTAGCTAGCGAGTCCAATCCGCCATGTCCAATTTATTAGCTGATGGGTTAGTCCACCATGTCCATTACCAACTAGCGAGTCCAATCCGCCAAGTCCGTTATTGGCTGGTGAGTCAAATCCACCATATCTGTAATTAGCTGGCGAGTCCAAACTGCCATGTCCAATTTATTGGCTGATGAGTCCAATCCACTATGTCCGTAATTGGCTGGCAAGTCCAATCCACCATGTCTAATTTATTGTAATATGGGCTGTCACGTCCATTCTTGCATATCCATTATTAGATTATAAAGAGCGCAACCCGTGTAGGACTGGGTCATTTCCTTAACCCCGGTTGCACTTGGTGTATGGTGGTCGAATCTGGGCTTAGGCCGACCATGCTATATACAAGGGAAAATACAACATTTTAAATAATTATACGAACATGGTTAGCTCATATGTAATCCCGCAATTGCGACCATGATCCTAATTAGAACAAGAACATAAAATTACATATAAGTATAATTTTATTCGCATAGAAAATGCATTCAACTTAATGATTAATATATCTATTAAATTTCGACAATATATAATATGTCACATTAAATAATTTATTTATGAACAAGAATTAATTATTATTATTTGTATCATCCGAATTCAAGGATATCACTAATATAATTATTTCTAATTTATTTAAATCAATAAGGTTCAAACCTTCCTCATTTAATTATGCTATTTTGTGATTTCTATGTAGTTATATTTTATTAACCCATTTTTCTACCTTACTAATTTGTTATTAAAATAAATTTTTATTTACCAAATATTAATTTAATATGGTAAAGGTGACATCTTTATTTTATTTATCATTTATAATTATATAATTTAATTTAATTGCTTGTAATCAGCCGATTACTTATTAACCGTTTATCATGACCGTCTTTTATTATTTATGGTTATTTTGTATAATATTTTATTATTTTAGTCACTTAACTCGTACCCCATTAGTTTAATTATTTTTAAAGATTTAGTTGATATTATTTTTTTTAACTCCAACCATAGCGAATCTACCTGCAATTACAAGTTTGCCATCTTCTTCTGCGCCGATGTTCTTCTCTTCTCAACACCTTCATCTTGGCACCAAAACCAGCACTGTCATCTTCTCTTTCAATCCAAAATAAACCACAACTCCTATCTACCCTAGCAATCCAATTGGAACCCCAAAGATCCAAGCTTTATCACATCTATCTATGGAGAACTGGATTGCACCGTACTTGGTGACCGACTATCAGCCATGGTGACCCCGACCAGCTGCTATGGCGGCCCTGACCTGCTGCTGTGGTGACCCTGACCTGCTCCGATGGTGACTCTAACATGGCCAGCAGCACTGCCCCAATACTCCCCTCCTTCCTGCACCACAACCCAGACCAATAAGAAAAGGAACACCACCCCGCTGCTGCAAACCAGCAGGATGTGTTACCCTTGTTCATCACTTCTTACAACTCCGCCCAATCAGAGATTCACTACTTCAGGCCGTCATCAACCAGGAAGAATCGGCCTCGTTTGGACGTTGCAGGGATCAGGGTTACTCTCTCCCACATCAACATGTTCACTGCCATGAATTTGTCACACAATTGCCATGCCGTTCTGCTATAATTGATCAACAAACGACCATGAATTGCTACACGGCAACAATTTGTATTCATAGACGAACTTCAAGTTTTTCCTAATTTAATTCTTTTCATTCTTGTTGATTTCAGATTTTAGTTTCCATGATTATCAACTTATTATCAATTTTAACATATGTATGCATGAAAACTAATAAGAAAAAGAGACGAAAATACTCGAACAAGGAGGAAACTGGCGTCTGTCGAAAGGAAAATAATGTGAATGACGCACCCCCCCCCCCCTTCTCCATATATAATGAAATGGCGGCTAGGGTACGTTAAAACACAGTTCGCCCGTATTTCACTTAGCCGAGTAAATGGGTAAATGACACAATTCACTTAACCAGTTAAACGGGTAAATGATATGTTTCACTTAACGGGGTAAATAATAATAAAGCGGGTAGCGGGATTAGTTCATGTTATTTCAATTACAAGAATTTTATGCTACAAATAGGCTAGGGTATTTCCTTGTCATTTCTTGTTCAGTCTCCCATGTAGCTTCCTCTGATCCCTGATTTTCTAAATCTGATCATTCCCTTCTTAGGTGATGTCTTTAGGTATACAAAGTCCCCAACTAGGAACTCTAGGTCCCCCCTTCAAGTATCAGCGTAACTTTTATGTCGGTCCTAAGCTGCCTTAAGCCTTTACTGAATGAGTTGCACTTTTTCAGCTGCTTCTCTAACCATCTTTGGCCCGACTATAACCGCCTCGATAGACTCTAACCAACATGATGGAGATCTACAGGGCCTACTGTATAATGCTACAAACGGTGTCATTCCTATATTGGCTTGATAAGAGTTATTAAAGATGAATTCAGCCAAGGCTAAGTGTTTCTCCCAATCTCATCCATAGTCAAGGATGTAAGCTCTTAACAGATCCTCGAATGTATGAATGGTCCTCTCACTCTGACCATCAGTTTTGGGATGATATGCTGTACTTAGTTTGATTTGGGTCCACATAGCTTTTTGGAAAGCTTCCCAGAAATGTGAAGTGAATAGGGGATCTCAATCAGAGACTACCTCCTTTGGAATTCCATGTAGCTTGACAATGTTATTTATGTACAATTCCGCTAGGTATTCCGCTGTCCTTATTGATTTTGTGTGGATAAAGTGAGCTGCCTTAGTCAGATGGTCTACAACCACCCATATAGAGTCATGTCTTTTTAGAGTCCTTAGGAGTATAGTAATAAAATCACATGTGACACACTCCCATTTCACATGTTGGGCTTTCACCAGTTGGCATGTTTGACACTTAGAAACAAAATCCACCACATCCCTCTTCATCCCAATCCACTAGTAGGTTCTTTTTAACTCCCGGTATATCTTTGTAACACCAGGGTGTAATGAGAACTTTGAGCGATGAGCCTCGTCAAGGATATTCCGCCTCAGAGCATCATCGTTGGGTACACATAACCTCCCTCTAAATCTGATCACACTGTTGGAATTTGCTACCATGTCAGGAGTTTTATCCAACATCTCATTCAACTCCTCATCTTCCATTTGTGCTAACTTTACTCGGTCCACCAAATCATTGGAAATAATCAGGTTTGTTAGTAATCCTTTTAATTATTCCACCGGGTTGATGGCCACTACTTCTGCTAACATAGCCCAAAGTCTAGCTAGCTATTTACCCTTATCCACCTTTCCCTTCTGACTCAACACATCAGCAACTTTTGCTTTCCCCGGATGGTATAAGATTTGGAAGTCGTAGTCCTTTAAATATTCTATCCACCACCTCTGTCGAACATTAAGGTCATTTTGTGTGAAGATATACTTCAAACTCTAGTGGTCAGTGAACACTTCGAACTAGGCTCCATACAAGTAGTGTCTACATATCTTAACAGCAAAAAAACAGCTGCCACCTCCAAGTCATGGGTTGCATAATTTTGTTCATGAATCTTAAGTTGGCGAGAGGCATAAGCCACCACCTTACCATCATGCATAATGACACATCCTAACCCTACTAGAGACATCACTGAAGACCACGTCCTTCATTGCCATTTGGCAAGGTCAAGAATGGTGCAGTAGTTAGACTCTTCTTCAAAGATTGGAAACACTCCTCACACTTGCTACTCCATTCAAACTTGACTCCCTTGAATGTTGTAACGACCCACAATTTACACAATATTGTGGGCCTTGCTGCGTAGGTGTTACTCAAAATTTAACAAACCAACCCTATCGCGACTAGCCCTAACCGGACCAAGTGTTGCTTAATATGTTACATGAATAATATTAACGTAAATAAGTCTAGCATTTCTAACTTAAGAAAAGGGCAAATTTATCATTTGGCAATGTATAAAATATCTATCCCACAATGTAAAACCCCGATTTCGGTTCACTTAAGAACCGAATCAGAAATGTTGTGATTAAGTCGAGTCATGTTCAAAGCTGATAGTCGATACGACTCGATTGATCAAGTAGAACGAAATAACCCTCTTGGTGTCATGAGAATGAAAGACATTGTCAAATAAACAACAAAATACATTAAATATAAATAAATGCAAGGAATTAAATATTAGGTTGAGCTCAAGTGTGTGTAGCATTTATCTGTCCTTCCACTGAAGTCGATATAAGATTTGCGAGACCTACATATATTATAAGAAAACCGTTAGTAACGAATGTTACTGGTCCAAAAATAACTAATACAATCTGGCAAATGGGTATTCCATTACCCACGAAAACATATGAAATTTCAAGAATGCCTCACACCGGGCAGTAAGCAAACATACTTAAACAAATGCCGGCTCGCATGCACGGCTCATAATCATAATCATACATACATACAGCGCTTACGCCCTCACACCTTCCATATCACCCGCCACTGTACTCAAATGGCAAAAGGAACAATTAAGTTAGCGCCACATATTCCGGAAATGCGCTGCAGTACGCAGTACCATCATATACCCACACTACCTCATGGTTTGAAGGAGTACTAGCACGGCACAAAAATAATAAGCTTCTCCGTACCACTCATTCTCTTATTTGTGAAATCCGTAAAACAACGCGTACTTATATAATAAGCTTCTGGATGAGGCTTGTACAATAGATTTCTGGAGCTAAAGTTCGAAAACCAACAAGGGATCTCATCCTTGTTATTTTATTAAACTTGCATATAAAACACGGTTAAATGACCCGACATCGGAGGGATTCGATAAAACTCCGCCGATGTCATCATACGTATAAAATACGATCAAACTCTACACACAAGGAGCCAAGCAGAGAGGGAGAGAGTCCTACGGACATGTGGTCCAAACTCCAAGCATATATGCACATCTACAGCGAGCTCGGACTCCGAAGCGTACATCGGAACCCACTTCTAAGTACGCTAAGTAAAATACTAATGTTTCTACATGATGCATGCTTGTGGTGTGTGCTCATATCATCAAGACATCACAACAAAGAAAACAATACTAACAAATCTATAAATACACATGTAGCACGCAAATCGAGACATTATAATAATTGATAATAAATTAATTAATTAACAAAGAAAATACATTCGTAGATAATTAGATAAATCATAAGTGCATAAATATGAACAATACTCTAATCATCAAATAATAATATAATAATATTATATAAATATACAGGTAAATACGAGTAATTGTCAATATATCCTCGTATCAGTAAAAATATAAATAAATAAATAAGTCTATTATAATTCAATAAATAAATAAATAAACAAACAAATATTTAATACTAATTAATAATGACTATTAATAATATCATAGTGGTACAACACAACAATACATAATTAAATATAAATAAATAATGGCATACACATCATGAACAAATAAATAAACTATATATATACACACATCATGAAAAATATTCATAAGTAAATATAATGTTAATAATAACAAATAATCATATAAACATTTATCTTATATGATAAATATATAAATAAAAAGAAATAAATAATAATGAATAAATATTTAAATAAAATAATAATTAAAGAAAAATCATCATAACATTCAATCATGTTAAATAATGTGAATATGCATCTAAACTTATATAGAAGTTTTCGAATTACCGAAAATGGCGCAAGAACGGACGAAAACGGTCCAAAAATTAGCTGAACAAGACTGAACCAAGCTGAACATGACCAACCTGAATGGCCTGAACCAACCCTGGCTGGAAAATGGGTTGGGTTGGCTGGGCGGACCTAGACAGGACAGACGGATTCGACATCCTGCAGGCGGATGCGGTCGTGGTCAACGGACATGGTCGCGGGTAGGCGGACACGGTCGCGAATAGGTGGATCATGGCCGGGTAAACGGGTCGAACAGGGGCGGCGGTGCCTGTCGCCGGAGAACTGCCACGGCGGCGCGGCTGCGGCGGCCGCCAGTCGGGACCGACAGAGGGGAGGACGGGTGAGCTACTGGTGGTGTTGACCGGCTGAGTTCGGCAGGTGGTCGGCCGGAAAATGGTCGGAAAGGGGCGGCATCGCCGCCGTGTGTGGAGACGTCGCCGGCAGCGATCACGACCACGGCGGAGGTCGATGTCGGTCTCGAAATGTAGATCCAAGTGAGGGGAAGCTGTGTGGGTGGTTGGATCGGCCGGTGGTGGCTCACCGGTGCCGGAAAACGACCCAAACGTTGGCGGCGACGTTGTTGACCGACTAAAAAAACTCCCTCACCAGCGGCTACTGCGGCGGCGCCGATGGTCGTCGGTGGTACGACTAGAAAGCCGGCCGCGAGGAGGTCATAGGAGTGCCGGTCAGGTGGACGGGGGCGAGGAATATACTCGCCGGCGGCGAGCCGAAGTGGCGGCGGCACAACAGTGAAAATTTCTAAATCATGGAAAACTTTGGAAACCAATGGGTGAAGATAAGGGTGAGTGGACGGCCTAGATTTTTCCACGTGGTACAATCTGGACATCGAACAACCCATAGTCAAGTAGGGCCCACATATAGATATATGCTATATAGATATGGACCGAAAGTTCGGATCAAACCCGTCCGAACTCAAACCTGACTCGAGTCATGAAATTGACTCTATAGGTCGGAATCGAGGCAAGAAGAGTAAATGGGCCTCGAAACCCTAAATGAAATTAAGATGGGCCCACAGGGGCACAATCAAGTAATCTAAAATTCCTATGATGCATGTAAATGATGTACCCATAAAA
This sequence comes from Piper longum, assembly GCA_032619315.1. Classification (NCBI taxonomy): domain Eukaryota; kingdom Viridiplantae; phylum Streptophyta; class Magnoliopsida; order Piperales; family Piperaceae; genus Piper; species Piper longum. Next base: position 8,349 of record JAVDBV010060953.1, read on the forward strand.
TCCCAAACAGATACTAAACGCCGTAATGGCCTAATTCTAGGCCTAAAATCCTATCGAATACATACAAACATATTCGTATCCATGAGTATACACTAATAACTCGTGATCTTATTATCAGCATGTCTGGCATAATCAACCACTATAACATGCTCATACGGCCATCTGGGCCCATACTTATAACCTGAAACTAGTTTGGCTCGATCTTGCTCGTACCAACTCGATATTGACCCAAATAAGGTAAAACTCAAAACGGGTAAAACCCTAACCCGAAAATGGGGTTTTACACACAGTCTCGGACCGTTTCTAATAGCCACATTTATAACACAAGGAAATATAAAGTGTAAAACCCTATTTTTGGGTTAGGGTTTTACCTAATTCGAGTTTTACCTTATTCGGGTCAATATCGAGTTGGTTCGAGCAAGATCGAGCCAAACTAGTTTCAGATTATGAGTTTGGGCCCAGATGGATGTATGAGCATGTTATAATGGCTGATTATGCTAAACATGCAGATAATAAGATTATGAGTTATCAATGTAAACTGAACTATAAAGATTTGTTTCTATATGTTAGACAGGATTTTAGGCCTAGATTTAGGCATATAGAGCGATAGCATCTGTTTGGGATTTTCTAGATATTTCATTTGCATGCATCATAGGAATTTTTGATCACTTGATTTATACCCCTGTGGGTCTAGTTTGATTGAGTTCTTACCTCGATTCCCTCTAACAAAGTCATTTATAGAACTTGAGTCAGTTTTGACTTTGGACGGTCTTAATCTGAACTTTCCATCCATAGGTATGTTGTATATATACATAGGTGGACCCCACTAGGCAACTGAGTTGTCGGACACTCAGATCGTGCCACGTAGAAAAATCTGATTTGTCCACTCAATCCTAGCTGCCAATATAAATTTTGAGGTTTTCTCTCGTTTCCGGATTTTCCACCTTTAGCGCCGCCGACACTTTAGCTCGCACTCGGCGACACCCTGGCCCTCCTCCGGCCAGACCATCAGTATGGTCGTGATCATCTCGCGGCTGGCTTTCGAGTCGTACCCACGATCGCCAGACCGGGTTGGTTCAGCTCTTATGGTTTGGTCTGGTTAAGCTTAGTTCGGTCTAGTTCAGCTCTATTTAGACCGTTTTCGTCCGTTCTTGCGCCGTTTTCGGTAATTCGAGAACTTCTATATTAGTTTTCATACGTATTCACATGATTTAACATGTTTGGATATTATGAGTATTTTTTTATTAATTATTATATTTGTTGATTTATTTGTTAATTAGTTTTAGTTTCTTATTATTTATATATTTGTTAATTATGATAAATGATTATGTGACTAATTATTTTTATTAATAATATATTTATTCACAAGTATTATTTTTATTCATGTTTATCTGTTATTGATTATTAATTATTTTCTTGTTCATGTTATTATTTATACGTATTTAGTCATATCTCCGTATATTTAATATTTATATTAATATTTTTCATGAATCACACACTACATGCATGCATCATATACATATGTTAGTATTTTACTTAGCAATGGGTTCCGATGTAGGCTTCGGAGTCTGAGCTTGCCGTAGATGTGATAAACGCTTGGAGATTGGACCACAGGTCCGTAGGACTCTCTCCCTCTTTGCTTGAATGCTTGTGTGTAGAGTTTGATCGTATTTTATACGTAGGACGACATCGGCGGAGTTTTATCGGATCCCTCCGATGTCGGGTCATTTAGCCGTATTTTATATGCAAGTTTAATAAAACTACGAGGATGAGATCCCTTGTCTATTTTTGAACTTTAGCTCTAGAAATTTATTATACAAGCCTCATCCAGAAGCTTATTATATAAGTATGCGTTGTTTTACGAATTTCACAAATAAGAGAATGAGTGGTACGGAGATATGTATGGACCATGCTAGTACTCCTTCAAACCATGAGGTAGTGCGGGTATATGATGGTACTGCGTAATGCAGCGCATTTCCAGAATATGTGGTACTAACTTAATTGTTCTTTTTGCCACTTGCATACAGTGGCGGGTGATATGAAAGGTGTGAGGGCGTAAGCGCTGTATGTATGTATGACTGATTATGAGCCGTGCATACAAGCCGGCATTGATTAAGTATATTTGCTTACTGCCCGGTGTGAGGAATTTGTTGAAGTTTCATAAGTTTTCATGGGTAATGGAATACCCATTCACTTGTTTCTATTAGTTATTTTTCGGACGAGTAACATTCGTTACTGACGGTTTTCATATAATATATGTAGGTCATGCAAATCCTATATCGACTTTGGTGGGAGGATAGATAAACGCTACACACATTTGAGCTCAACCCAATATTTGCGTTCTTGCATTTATTTATTTTGATGTGTTTTGATGTTTAATTCGCAATCTCTTCCATTCTCATGACACCAAGAGGGTTATTTCGATCTATTATATTTATCGAGTCTCACTGACAAATAATATTAAACATGACTCGACTCGATCGTAACATTTCGGATTCAGTTCTTAAGTGAACCAAAATCGGGGTGTTACATAAAGGAAGTCCACTTATTATCCATTTGCCACCTGAGTTGGTAAAAGAACCACCCAGTCGTCCTTTATTTTTTAGTTCCAAGCTGCTAACCTGTAGAGGCAATTCCGCGTTAATGATAAAACCACTAAGCCGTATAATTGAAGAAATAAGTAAAATATACTCCCTATTTTTATTTCAAGTTACGGCCCCATGTCGGACTGAGTCAATTCATTTACCTCAGTTGCACACGGTGCAAGGTGGTTGAATCTGGACTCAGGCCGACTAGGGCTGCAAGAAGGGAATATACAACATTTCAATAATTATACGGACCCGGTTAGCTTGTACGTAATCCTGCAGCTGTGATCAATGATCCTAATCTTAACGAGAACATAAAATTATACATGAGTATAATATTATTCACGTAACAATGCATGCAAATAAATGATTAAAATATTTATCTTTATAACAATTAGACAATTTAATAAATATAATAATAATTAAATAAGTATCTAAAATAATAATTAAAGAAATGCATTATAACATCTATTCATTTTAAACTATGTGAATATTCATATAAACTAATGTAAGGGTTTTCGAATTAATGAAAATGGTCGTAAAACAATAAAAAACGGCCTGAACCGAGATGAACTAGATCGAACCAAGCTGAACCAGAATAAATAGAAAGCGCTAATTCATCTCAGTCTAGGTTAACCAAAAAAAATTGGATGGGTTGGCTAGGCTGATGGACGTAGATATGGACATGGACATGATTGGCGGACTCGGTCTGGCCAAACAGATGTCATCGCAGACAGGCGGACCATGAACCGAGTAAATGCGTTGAGCAGAGCCGCCGGTTCCCGTCGCCAAAAAATGCCGACGACTGGGCGGCTGGTGTCACCGGCGGTTGGAATCGACAGCCCACTCAACGATGAGTAGGTTGGTGGTGGTGGTCGGTGATGTTTGACCGGTGGTTGGCTGGAAAATGGCTCAGAAAAGAGTGGATCACCGCCGGGGAGGGCAACCTCGCCAGCGGTGATTGGGGCCGTGGCAATGGCCATGAGTGGTCTCAAAATGTTGACCTTGAGGATATGAACATATATGGGGCAACGGTCGGTGGTGCTCGGCCTGTGATTGTCTGGAAAATGGCTGAAACAGTGAAACAGCGATTGCAGCCACGACAGAGGTCGATGTCGGTCCCAAACTGTAGATCTCGATGAGGGGAAGATGTTTGGGTGGTCAGATTGCCCAGTGGTGGCTCGCCGGTGCCGAAAAATGGCCCAAAAGGCCATGGAAATGGGGAAAACCGGCTCCAAAAACTCCCTCACCAGCGGAGACTGTGGCGATGCCGCTAGTCGTGGGAGGCACGAATAGAAAGCTTGATGCGAGGTGGCCATGGGGGCATCGGTCTGGTGACAGTAGACGAGATGGAAACTCACAGACGGCAAGCCGAAGTAGTGGCGGCATTAACATAGTGCAATGGTGGAAGATCTAGAGACGTCTAGTTTTTTGTTTCAGTTTAGTTCTTTTCTTTTTTGTTGATTTTAGATTTTAGTTTCCATTATTATCAAGTTTATTATCAAATCAACCAATGCATGCATGAAAATTAGGAACAAGAAGAAAATAGGAAAATACTCGAGCAAGGAGGAAGCCGGCGTCCGCCAGAAGGAGAAAATGAGAATCACGCCCCCCACTTCCCCTTATACAATGAAATTACGGCTAGGGTATACTAAGACACCCTTTCACCCGTATTTCACTTAACGAGTCAAATGGGTAATTGATATTGTTTACTTAACCGGATAAATGATACTTAACTAGTTAAATGATACTTAACTAGGTAAATAATACCTTATACTTGACCGGGTAATTAATAATTAACCGGTTGCCGGATAAATAATTAAAATATAAATATTAATTTTCTAATGTTCAGTCCTACCGCATCTGAGTTTTTTTTTTTCAAGTCTTTACGATCGCCCCAACTTAGAAATATTTAGTCCTCGAAATATTATAACATTAACATGATAATTATCATTAAGTACTTCTTTTTGATCAGTTCATGTTACTACAATTACAATAATTTTATGCTACAAAAAGGCTAGGGTATTTCCTAGCCATTTCTTTTTCAGTCTTGTAACGACCCGCCATTTTTTATTTATTTAGTGTGGGCCTAGACGGCCAGGGGTTACTTAAACAAACTAACAAGTTGCTGAATTATAACAATTTAACAACAATGTATAAAAATTGGTTCCCAGAGTCTCGGACCGTTTCCCACTAGCCACACATATTTCTCAATAAAAATTAAAAGGGAGTCCCAATATTTATCTTGCTCCATGCTCAGGTTGTCAATTGCTTCTCACACCTAATTTCGTATCTACACGCCTGTGGAGGCAATTCCGTGTTAGTAATTACAACACTAAGTAGTATAATAGATAATATAACTCAAGTACATTCTAGTAGTTCCTTATGTTTATTTTAATATGATGTAGAGCGATACTGTTATACTCCAAAAAAATGTGGAGGAGGTATCCGCAGTGATCCGTACACCCCGGCCGTAGCCTTTTTGTGGAGAGGCTATCATTGCACTCGGGTGATTGCTACACCCCGTTTGTGGGGAAGCTCTCACTACCAACTCTACTGCCAGTGCCTCGCACACCCCGGCCGTAGCCTTTTTATGGGGAGGCTATCACTGCAATCTAATGCGATGGAAGAATCGCTATGCCTCGCTCACCCCGGCCGTAGCCTTTTTATAGGGCGGCTATCACTACTCCAAAATAATTTAATGCAATACACAATTTAAATACATAATATGACCCTGTGTCGGACTGAGTCAATTATATGTACCTGACTTATGATTTTTTCCGACGGTGATCCGCTAACCCTAATCCGAATGAAAGTATAAAATTATACATTAATATAGTTTTATTTGCATAATCTTACATGCAACTAAATGATATGTCATATTAAATATTCCATCTTCAATAATTCTATTGAGATAATTGATTATTCATGTGACATACTCCTTCAATTCATTCTTCACATTTTAAGTTAATTATCTAAATCATAATCCCCCCTTGACAATTAATAAAATAATTATTAATTTATAAGTTGCAATTTAATTACTACTTTTGGTATATTCTTTAATTAATTTGTATTATTCTAATTTAAGGATATTCTTAATACAATTACTTTACTTTATTTAATTTAATAAAGGTCCGATTTTTATACGATTATAATTTATTAACCCCTCAATTTAATTTAACCGCTTGTAACAAGCCGATTAATTATTTACCATGTACCACGTCCGTATTTTATTATTTGTGGCAACTTCCATATATAAATTTATTAATTTAGCCACTTAACTAATATCCCATTAGAATAATTATTTTTATGGACGTATCGAGTCAACCCATATTTACAAAACTGCCATCTTCTTCTTCCCCAACTCTCTCCAAAACAGGCCTGTAATTGGGTGTTTTCCGACGCACTATTCATCGTCGTCAAGCCACGACACCACCGTTAATCAACTCACCTCCACACCAACTTTGATCCTGACTACGACTTTTGGTCGCTGCCTCTCGGGTCTGCCGAAAATCATCGCCCAAAGTCGTCACTTTGATCATGGCCGTCGACTGCCTTCGTTCGCCTCCAGCCGCCGTCAATCGTTGTCGACCGCCGCCGACCAGCTCCGCCATGCTGCGACGGTTCCTCCCAGAGCACCCCTGGCCAATTCCCGGCCACGGCGTCGCTGCTCTGATTAGATATTTGATTAGGTACCCTCAACCCTCCAGAGATCCTTCCCAACCGGATTGGACTCCGATTGATACCCACGTCGGTCGGATTTCTTCCTAAAGTCGCCCACCTTGCCCAAACATCCGGCTTGTCGGTCATGGACGACGTCAAGTTTGTATTTTTATTTTAGTTCCTTTCTTTTTCGTCGATTTGAGATTTAGTTGTTTCTTATTGATTTAAAACTTTAAATCTCATTTTTATCAAGTTTTATTGTCAATTCAACATATGCAATGCATGAAAAATAAGGAGAAGAAGAGAAGAAAAATTACCCGACCAAGGAGGAAGACAACGCCAATCCGAAGGTAGAAATGAGGGTGATGCCCCCCCTCCCACCCCCCCTTTCACCCCATCTTATAATGAAATAAAATACGGCTAGGGTACGTGGAAACACCCCTTCACCGTAATTCCATTAACCGGGTAATTAGGTAATCAACATGGTTTACTTAACCATTTAAAGAGTTAAAACGGTTGGTTCACCTAACCGGTTAAATGGGTAAATAGTATGGTTCATTTAACACGTTAAATGGGTAAATGGTGTAGTCGACTCAACCGATTTAACTAAAATTAACAAGTTGAAAAGTACTTTTCACTTAACTGGGTAATTCATACTTAACCAGCTAACGATATTTTATTTAAATGGAAAAAATTAAATTTTCCCACTTTCGATCCCACCGCGTGGAACGTTTTTTTTTTTTCTCGGTCTTTACAAGTCTCCCATGTTGCTTCCTCTCATTCCTGATTTCTCCACAATACTTTTACCAAAGGAATTTCCATGTTCTGGAGTGTCTTAGCTTCTCTTGCCAAGATGAGAATCGGCTTTTCCTTGCAGGTTAAATCCAATTCCAGCTCTAAGTCTACAAAATTTGTAATGATATGGTTTTTAATCTCGTACATATTTTTTTAGTATTGACACATGAAAAACATTGTGTACGCCATCAAGGCTTGGTGATAATGCTAATCTATATGCACAATTTCTGACTCGATCTAGGATTTGAAATGGTCCTATGAATCTTGGCTTTAACTTGCTTGATGTTCTAAATCTGATCACTCCTTTCCTTGGTGATGTCTTTAGATTGACAAACTCCCCAACTTGGAAATCTAGGTCCCTCCTTCGAGTATAAGCATAACTTTTTTGTCGATTCTAAGCTACCTTAAGCCTTTGCTGAATGAGTTGCACTTTTTAAGCTACTTCTCTCACCATATCTAGCCCGACTATGACTACCTTGGTAGACTCCAGCCAGCATGATGGAGGTATGTAAGGCCTACCGTATAAGGCTTCAAACGGTGCCTCCAAAACCCCTTTTCGGGTTAGTGTTTTACCCGATTTGAGTTTTGCCCTATTCGGGTTAGTATCGAGTTGGTTCGAGCGAGATCGAGCCAAACTAGTGGTCCGATTGTTCAGTAAGCGTACTAGCATGAACATGACCCATAGCCATGGTTCCACAAATCAGATGGTTAGCAAATGATTAGATATGCAGTTTTAACTCATTTAGAGTTTGGCCTAGCCAAAGAGATATATTTGACTCGTATTAGAATTTTGGCATATATGATGGGTTTAGTGAGGGAGTGTATATTAGGGAGACATTGTTTTCCTTGTGCTTCGCCAGCATGATTAGGTCCTTACCTTGAGACACATGATTGGGCATTTACCCCGAGCATAGGAGGTATCTTTATGGTACAATTTAGGACTTACAGTGCAGGTCGCCGATGACAAAACCGTTCAGAGGAGACAACCTCACCCAAGATTGGGAGCGACGCAGGCAGAGACTTCAGTTTGACCGGATCATGTTGACCAGATAGAGGGATAACATTGTATGCTCATCTTGACTGATAGCTTTCCTTGAGAGTCTACCACAACGGTAGTAGTCATGTGAGTTAAGATTAGTACTACAAATCGGTACGGGACGGCAGGTCATACACCACTGAAGAATGGACGAGACACTGTCAAACCTCAATATGGGTCCCCGTAGACTCGAGGAGAGATAGTGGTTCTTTGAATCGTTTGAACCCCATCCATTTAGAAGTTCGTGACTAGTATGATATCGAGAAACACATGCCTACTGTTAGTTGATTGAACTAGAGCCACTTAGGAGCTGTCTCTAAAGTCGTCATTGGTTCGATATTCCATAGGCTGGCCACCTGTGGCAATGTCCAATCATGATGATCTTGGAGCATGTCCATGGACCTACCCATATTTGTGAGCCACTCATGTCCCTATACAGAGTTTTATTACCCCATCATGACCCAGACCAATTTCCTTACATCACCACAGGTAGAGACATAATGCCAGATTATGTGAGGATGAGACACCTCCCAGTTAGAGCCCTAGAACACTATGACCATTTTTCCATGAGAGATCCACCCTCTTTTCATATGAGCAGAGATGTCAAACAGATTTGAGCCGCTACCCGAGTATGTTTGCACTCACCTTGTAAATATATTAGTCATACTATCTGTTTTTCCATATAGTTGAGATGAGAATACATTGACCAGCGCACATGCTACAGATCAGATGCAGACTCGACAGGTTCACGTAGAGTATGTTTCCATACTCCTTGAGACACGCTATACATGTACAGGTGTTCTCACCTCCATTCCATCACAGAGAGGCCTCTTCAACAGCAGTTAGTATATATATAGATAGTTACGATAGCCATAGCACGCAGTAGAGTTATAGCAGCTGTCCTTGTTCTATTATGGAACAGAGTGAGATATTTGACTTAGAACTTAGTTAGATAAAACCTAGTAAGTAGACTAGTTCCCCTTACTGGGACACCTGAGTGTTTGACTTAGATTGGCGATAGTGATCCATGTAGTTCATTAGTATATACCTTTATTTTGTACTAGAGTCCACTGTATGCTAGCAGGACTCGCAATGTTCCTTAGTATAACTGTAGGATCTAGAGCAGAGTGCTTTGAGTGTACACCTAGTTGACCTATTACATTGATGAGGATTAAGGAGATATGGGTAGATGTTAGGTCATTTCCATTGCACTGATATAATTTTTCCTAATGTAGTTCAGGCTAGTACCCTGCAGTACTGTAGAGTACCTGCTCCACTACCCAGTAGACGCGTAGGGGTGAGCTTAGATTTTTCATGCAGATGTCAATGCATTTTAGTCCCCATAGTATGTAGTGACCCTGGGAGTTAGTCTAGCGAGATGACTTGAGCATGCATGGTCAGTTCAGGGAGACGATTAGAGCATGCATGGTCAGTCTAACGAGACGATTTGAGTATGTTTGGTCAGTGCAGACAGATGATCCTAGCATATATGGCATGTTTTATCGGATGATTCGAGCACGTTTAGTCTGTCTAGCCAGATTAGTAAGGAGCTAGTGAGCTTTATCAGAATTCAGAGATCTAGCTTCATGTTGTTACGTTTGGGCCGTGTGCAGCTAGCTTTCAAGGGAGAGCTACCAGTTTGTCAGCAGGATGACATCTTCTATTAAGTCCTCCGATCATAGTTGATGTAAGAAGTTCTGAGGACGGAATTTTTATAAGGAAGAGCGGTTGTAAAACCCCTTTTCGGGTTAGGGTTTTACCCGATTTGAGTTTTTCCCTATTCGGGTTAGTAACGAGTTGGTTCGAGCGAGATCGAGCCAAACTAGTTTCAGATTATGAGTATGGGCCTAAATGGCGGTATGAACATGCTATGGAGGCTGAGTATGCTCGACATGCAAATTATAAGATCATGAGTTATTAGTGTATACTGATTTTTTTTTATGTATTAGATAGGATTTTTGGCCTAGATTTAGGCCGTTACGACGTTTAGTATCCGTTGGGATTTTTTTCGGTACATCAATTGCATGCAGAATAGGAAATTTCTGATCACTCGATTGTGCCCCTGCGGGCCCATCTTAATTTCGTTTAGGGTTTCAAGGCCCATTTACTCTTTTTGCCTCGATTGTGACCTATAGAGACAATTTCAGGACTCGAGTCGGTTTTGAGTTCGGACAGGTTTGATCCGAGCTTTCCGTCCATATCTATATAGCATATATCCATAGGTGGGCCCTACTAGGCTATGGGTTGTTGGATGTCCCGATCGTGCCACGTGGCAAAATCTGGCCCATCCACTCACGCTTATCTTCACCCATTGGTTTCCAAGGTTTTCCATAATTTTGAAATTTTCATTGTTACGCCGCCGCCACTTCGGCTCGCCACCAGTGAGTCTCCGCCTCGCCCCCGGCCATCGCTGCCGCAGTCGCCCTCAGTGAGGTAGTTTTTGGAGTCAGTTTTCGCCACCGCCGCCACCCGTTCGAGCCATTTTCCGGCGCCGTCGAGCCACCACCAGCCGATCCAACCACCCACACAGCTTCCCCTCACTTTGATCTACATTTTGAGACATACATCGACCACATCCATGGCCGCGATCACCGCCGGCGACGTCGCGACACACAGTGGCG
>JAVDBV010060959.1:0-10795 GCA_032619315.1 Piper longum
ATAGATAGATAGTAGATTCTATCCCTAATACTTAAATCTTAGTCCGGTTAAAAATATAATTGTGATGACCCGATAGCCCGTTTATTGGATGGGCATATCCGGAAAAGACCCGGCTAAGACGATCTTTCATCTTCTTCTACCCCCATGACCAGTCCACTCCATCCCACTCCAATGGCCGCTCGCCGGGAAACCACCCTCCTCCTCCACCGCCGGCGCCACCATTGCCCCTATTAGAAAAATGGCCACCTTTACACTCTTCGTCCTCTTCCTACTGTTCCGGGTTGCGACGGCGACGGCGGAGACGGCGGAGGAAAAGGCGGCGCTTCTGTCCTTCCTCGCCCAGGTGCCGCACGAGCCCCGTCTCCGGTGGAACGCCTCGGCCTCGGCTTGTACCTGGGTCGGCGTCCGGTGCGATGCCGCGGGGGCGAGGGTGGTCTCCCTCCGCCTCCCCGGCGTCGGCCTTGCCGGCCGCATCCCGCCGGCTACCGTCGGCCGCCTCACCGCCCTCCGAGCTCTCAGCCTCCGCTCCAACCGCCTCGCCGGCGAGATCCCAGCCGACCTCGCCAACCTCACCCGCCTCCGCGGCCTCTACCTGCAGAACAACGTCTTATCCGGCGGCTTCCCGGCCTCGGCGCTGCTCGGCCTCCGCCGCCTAGCTCGCCTCGACCTTTCCGGCAACAGGCTCGGCGGCGAGATCCCCGTCGCCGTCAACAACCTCCCCGACCTCGCCCTTCTCTTCTTACAGGGCAATAACTTCTCCGGCGAGCTGCCCAGCATCGGCATTCCGTCGCTGATCTCGTTCGACGTCTCCAACAACGACCTCCGTGGCCCCATCCCGGGGTCGCTGTCGAGGTTCCCGGCATCGGCATTCGCCGGCAACCTCCGACTCTGCGGACCGCCGCTGCCGGCTCTTTGCGGCCCCTCCCCTTCTGCTCCTCCTCCTCCGCCGGACACAACAAATCCAATCCAAACACCGACGAGGAGGCGAAGGTCGCTCCCAAGAGCGACGGTGATTGCGATCACCATCGCCGCCACTACATCAGCACTCATCATTTTATTACTAATGCTTATCTGTTGTCTCCGGCGGCGGCAGAGGCGGCCGCCAGGGAAGGGAGCTGTGGAGGCGGGTACGACGTCGTCATCGAAAGACCATTCCGGGGTGGTGAGCGGCGGCGTAGCGGGGAGGGGGAATAAGCTCGTGTTTATGGAGGGTGGGGGGTGTAGTTTTGATCTGGAGGACTTGCTGCGGGCGTCGGCGGAGGTGCTGGGGGAGGGGGGCGCGGGGACGACGTACAAAGCGGTGCTGGAGGAGGGGACGACAGTGGTGGTGAAGCGGCTCAAGGAGGTGACCGTCGGCCGGCGCGAGTTCGAGCAGCAGATGGAGGTGGTGGGGAGGGTGAAGCACCCCAACGTGGTGCCCCTCCGGGCGTTCTACTTCTCCAAGGACGAGAAGCTCCTCGTCTCCGACTTCATGGCCGCCGGCAGCCTCGCCGCCCTCCTCCATGGTAAGTACACCTTTCTCCTCCCCTCCCACACAATCTGACGCTGTGTTCACAGTCACTGATCGGTAGCATTGCCACTGCCATTCTCTGCATGACCATCATCGATCAATCATCTACTCCACGGCACAGCTGCATTGACTGCCGATTAGATAGCATTGTGGGTATCCCATGATCCATTATTAGAAGAGAAACAGTGATATTTTACCACAGTAAACCATGTCTCCTCGGTTGCTACAAATCAAAACTGTCAACAGCAGTAGCTCACCTATACAAATTCAAAGTTGACAAAGATAACAATTTTGTTTCCCAATCACTTGTTTTTGCCGTCCACACAATCCCTTACCTACCGTCTAGAACGAACAACCCTAAACCCGAGCTCGGCTTTAACACCTACCACGCAACAAAATTGAAACAAGACAGAAAAAACAATTACTTCTTTGATTTATTTAATTAATTCGTTTCTGGGCAGGGAGTCGCGGGTCGGGCCGGATCCCGCTGGACTGGGACACCCGGATGCGAATCGCGGCGGCAGCCGGGCGCGGTATCGCCCACCTCCACGCCGCCGCCGCCGCCCCACACGGCAACATCAAGGCCTCCAACGTCCTCCTCCGGCCGGACCTCGACGCCGCCGTCTCCGACTTCGGCCTCGCCCCGCTCTTCTCCCCCTCCGGACACCCCCGGACCGAAGCCGGGTACCGGGCGCCGGAGGTATCCGGAACCGGGAGGCCGACGGTCAAGTCGGACGTGTACAGCTACGGCGTGCTGCTGCTGGAGCTGATGACCGGCAAGTCCCCGGCGGCGGCGGCGGCGGGGGAGGGGGAAGGGGTGGACCTGCCGCGGTGGGTGACGTCGGTGGTGAGGGAGGAGTGGACGGCGGAGGTGTTCGACGCGGAGTTAGTGAAGCACCAGGCGGACATTGAGGAGGAGGAGATGATGCAGCTCTTGCAGGTCGCCATGGCCTGCGTCGCCGCCTCCCCCGATCTCCGCCCCGAGTTCTCCGACGTCGTCCGCAGCGTCGAGGATCTCGCCCGCTCCGACACCGACGCCGACGTGGGCGGCCGCCGTGGCCAGGGCTCGCCGTCCGCTTGCCGGACGCCTTGATTGTTTTGGGTTTGTGACCGTTGTTGTGAAGTTTATTGCTGATTGGGGTCTGTAGGTTGCGTGCTTGCCGTATTTGGGTCGTTTTTGTTTTTAATTACGGATTCGAACTCAGCGAAGGGAAATAATTTTTTGTTTCTTCTTCGGGCGAAGGATTTCATTTTTATTTTATTTTCACACACAAAAAAAAGAGGAATGCTTGACATTTTAAGAAGGGGTTACATGTTGGTGTTGGTTTATTTTAGAAGTTTAATTGATTAGTTTTTTTAACTACTAATCTTATTTAGCAATGAAATTGATGTTCTTAGTAATTATGTGATACTTATAAAAAATTGGAATCGGTTTTCTAAGTATAACGAAAATAATTACCTTAAATTTTAAGAATTATTAATATTTTTTTTTGAAAAATATTATCAGTTTTTTTCACCATAAAGTTTAGTGAAAAAAAGGTGGGAATCAACATGACATTTTTGGATTGTTTTTAAAAAAAAAAATCCAAGGATGGATCATTTTAACTTGCTAAAAAGGAGTAAAAATAGTGAAGACATATTTAATAGGAAAAAAGGTAAAGTTTGAGTAAAAAAAATGTATCTATAGAAATTATAGTATTGAAGAGATATAAAATACCCCTTAAATTTGGAATTCAATGCTTAATATATTAGATTATCAAACCAAGAAAAAGCCTACTATATTAGCAAACAAAAAAAAAAAACAGAGAAGATATGATATCAAAAAATGTGAAAAATATATGTGTTATGTTTTTTATAAAAAAAAAGGAGTTAGGAGATGGTTGAGGGCAATCAAGTTTTAATTTATTCACTATTATTTATTTTTATTTTTATTTTTTGATAGTAAGGAGGGGAGGAAGCCCAATTTGAGAGTGGGCCCTCCATCGACTTTAGGCCACGTGGCAACGCCTTTCCATTTTCGTCAATTCCACTCCATCGTCAGTGGGCCCCACTCTCCATTCGTTGTTATGGGCCCAATTACCCATTCTACAAGGACGGGCCCACCGTTGTAAAATTATGTTTTTTTTCTCTGTTGACTACTCGACCAATTTATTTTAAATTTGAGTCGACTTTGAAAGATTTCTCGCCGAATTGAGTTTGAATTGGATGTAAAAAAGATAAGAGTATTATTCATGTATAATATTTTTTATATAATTTGAGATAAAATTAATTATAAAAATTTAAATATTTAATTTTGGTTTAATTTTATGCCAAATAATTTATTATCATGTAAAACCATACAATTACATTTATGTTTTTTTCTACATTTTAAGAAAATGGCTATTTAAAAAATATGTGAACTATTATGTCTAATGTAAACTATTAAGCTTTGAGACAAGTCAAGCTGATCAAAAGTGTGCTCATGCTCTTTGATTCAAGTCAAACTTTAATTCAAATAAAATTGAGCAAAATATTGGGCAAATACAGGCTTAGTCAATTGGGTAACACCCCAAATAAATCCCATTAGACAAAATTTGCTCTATTTCTTTTTAAAAAAACTCGGTTTTGTGTCAATAAATATTAATTGATTATTTAGGAGGTGTATTTTATCGCAGAAAAAAGGTTGTGGATGAATGAAGAATAATATAAATCACTCATACCTATCATTTTTTAGGCCTAAGTGGAGCCACACACATTTAAATTTTACATAGTTTATATATATGTGCAATTTATTTTCGAAGTGACCCTTTTGTTGCTTCCATCTATCTTGGATTGATTGTTCATGAACACTTGCCCCTACACGCTATTAGTGATAGCTTTAAAATTTATAACCAAATTACCATGGAAAATTATTAAACCTAAAAATACATAAATCATAGGTTTTGAACTTTCTCACTGTAGTATAATATTTATTTATTCAAATAATCTTTTAAGAAAAGTGATTTTAAATTTAATTTTAATTGATATAAGAGAAACTATAAATAAAAATAAAAGACATAGTGATTGTATAAACGAGGCATCAGTCTTTTGTGAGAAAGAATAGTATTTATAACCGAAGAAATAATTAGATAATATAATAAATATGTGATGAAAATCAATTATTATCTTGATCGAATTTTGATCAAGGCCAACTTGACTAAAAAATTTTAACTATGAACGATTGAATTTTTGTCCAATGTTAGTTGGATAGACATAAACAATGCCTTGTCTAACGTCTGAAGTGACCAACACCCATCCCTACACAACTATACCCATTTCAAAATCAATTTGGGTGGATTTGTATATATCTTCGGCTAATATACTAGTATTCTTCTTATGATTGATCATGAAAGAGATACTAACGAGTTGATTAAGCTAAGGGAGTCAACTACTTAGAAACCTAATTATTGTAAAAAGGTAGAAAATGGTAGTTTATCCAATGGAATAACAAAAATACACAATAATAAAACCTCAAATCACAAATGAGAGATAAAAATTAAAAAGAATAACACAATATAATAAAGAAAACACAAATCTATATCAATTACAAAGAGATTGATGATAATGATAATAGTTGCTTATGAATGTTTAAATCTAAAATTGAATTTGCATAGGCATTTAAAATGGTGCCCTTCAATGTTTCGAGTCATATCTAACAAAATAATCACACACATGCACACACCAAATCTAGAACCAAATATTACATGCTGTAAATAATGGAGAAAAAAGGAGGTTCTCACATTGTATAGGAACAAATTGATGTCCATTTCAAAAGCAAGAAAAGCTTTAAATTACAGTAAATTGAAGGCCCTCATCTATATTTATATACCCCAATCCTTCTAAGGAAGAGGAGATCACATAGCACTAGCCAAGTGGGAATTAAATAAGGTTATTTATTAAAAAATTATTGAGATAAACTTATTTAGAATCTTCATGTCTCAGAATAAGTGATAATGGTAAAAATAATGAAAGTAAAATTAGACGGTTTGGGGAAAAGTAAAGAGAGATGGAAGTGATATTTGTGTTGTTTCTATTATTATATTTATAATAATGGTTAAAAAATATTTTATTATGAATTTTTTGTAATTTGGTTGATTGAAAGATCTCATAATATTTACTGTTATTTTTTAAAGTAATTTATTGGTTTAAAAACTACAATTAAAGTCATGCCAGAAAACCTCTATGCTTTCAAAGAGAAAATAGATATGCAAAGAATAACCTAACTAGCCTCTTAAAAATTTAGCTAGAATGCCACTTTTTATGAAAAAAAACGAGCTTTACATGAGAGGTTTAGCATTTTCTTGGAATTGCATTTTTAATTTTTTTAAAATTTTTTTTGGCTCTTTAGTAGTCATGGACAAACAAAAAACACTTCTACAGTCAATGAAAAACTTGAAGCTGATGCTCAATGCCAAAGAAAGAATAATGGGAATGCAATAAAAGGTGTTCCTATTTTGGGACCTAGGCAACAATTGACACTATCCTATTAGTTCTTTTCAAGAAGAGGTGATAAGGAGTACTTGGCATTTTTTTTTTTTTTTAAAATACATGGTCAATGAAATACACTGAGTAAGGCCAAAGCTGTTCAAGGCTTTGCCATAATACTTATTCACATAAAAGTATATCATACCTGTCAACTATATTTTAAAATGATAATGAAAATTCCAACATAAATAAGTGTTTACATATTATCATTTCATTGGGTCTTAGTTAACTAATGATCATAGAACATATTTCAATTCTTAAGATTAAATTGGCCACTATGTGGCATTTTTTCAACCAAGCCAAATGTTGGCGCTAGCTTGTTGAATTGCCTGTGGCTTGACACCTGGGCTGCACGGCTCCTTTGAAGAACTTATTGGTGCCGGGATGGACTGTCCGGAAGGGTAGGACACGTACAATAATGGGGAGGAATATAATAGATACTCATCAGAGGTGCAGATATTTGTTATTAACAATTTTTTGTTTCCTGCATATATGACATCAACAAGTGCATAATACTGACAAGATGCTACCGATTGAAGCCCTTGGTAAAGGTGATAAAATTAGCCCGTACTATGTGGGCTTCCTCCTTGCCATCATTCAAACTTCAATCACATAATATATCCTAGAGTGTAAGCGCTGATTAGCGTGTTCTACAGATAAAATGGTCACCATTCTTTCCACCAGAGCATGGCCATCTTGTTTCACCTCAAACTGTACCATGGAGCCTTAGCAACAGAGCATGCCAGGGTATGAGAACCATATAAGAGAAATAAAAATGATTCAAGTGCAATGACAAAGCCAAACCTCTCCTTCCTGGCTTGGGAATGTAAATACAAGCCAGGCAGAGCTATGACAAAACCATTCTCGGTAATAGTATTTGCCATATGCAAGGTCAATTCATTTTGGTAAATGTGGCTCCGATTTTACCATATGAAACTTACAATAGCTGTATTTTTCTGCAAGCCTTGAAATCATTGCCATCTGACAAACTCATCTTATTCAAGTATAGTGGACAAATTTCAGCATAGCAGAATCTGAATGGAAAATGCAAAGTAGTACGCATAAACCATGTATTTGGAAAGAAATTGGCTAGATGGTGCACCATCAGCACTTCTACCCAGACCTCTCCATGTGGTATCTTTCAGTTACGACCAACCAAACGCTGAACGCTCTGGAAAACAAGACTTGCCATGGAATATTTTTTTAACTATTCCAGATTCTACAAGTACATGCTTTGCTTCCAATACAATTCCATGCATAGAGTCACTTAAGCAAACAAATGATCAAGGTTACAAGATCAGAGAGCCGAACAAGAACCACATGTGGCAGGAAGATATCAAGCGCTTTAAACATTTATTCTTCTTTATATTTTACTGCACTTTATTCAAAAGATTAGTCTCCAGGGCGTAACACTTTAGAGAGGAAAGTGGTACCACACAACAAGGTCTCATTCTCTATGATGGATGATCTTTTTAAATGATGATATTTTGGTTGCTCAACATTAAAAGAGTTGTGGGCAACCAATATTTTATATTTTATGCTAAATCATTTCTCCTTATGATTTGTGAATGAACAATCTGCGGTGTTTTCCTTAAGATGACATGACACCAAACGTATCAGATCAGGTACCTAGCAGCACGCACAAGAGCAGCCAAGAGACTTCATATCCGTTTCTAACCTTCTCAATGTATCATAGATCAAGTCCGTTTGTGGGTGAGATCTGTCACCGGCAACAAATGTGTGTACATAATTTCCAACTTGGATCCAACTGCAACCAGGGCTCTTTCTCCCCTTACTCCTCATTTTTTCTCTTACTTCCTTCACATCTCTCCACTTTCCTGCTGCTGCGTAAGTGTTTGAGAGGGTAACATAGTTGCCAAGGTTCCTAGGTTCCAAATTGGAGAGCCTCTCTAAAAGAACTTCTCCAAGTTCGATGTTATTATGTTGTCTACATGAAGCAAGCAATGAACCCAAAATAGGTGCATCAGGTTCCATGGGCATTTCCGCAACCAGTTCAAGACTGTCATTTATCTTACCATCGCCAGAAAGAAGTTTGACCATACAACCATAGTGCTCCTCGTTGGGTCTAAAATTGTGTTGTGTTAACATTTGATTGAATACATTCAATCCCTCATACAACATTCCGGTATAAGCACAAGCAGACAAAACAGCAGTGAATGTTATATCATCAGGTCTTACTCCTTCCTTCTGCATTTGTTGAAAGAGAGTGAGAGCTTTGACAGCGAGGCCATGAGATGCATATCCAGACATCATCGAGTTATACAGTGTAGTCTCCTTCTCAAGCACTCCTTTGAAGATCTTCTCCGCTGTACTGATATCTCCACATTTTGCATACATATCTATTAGTGAAGTTACAACAGAGATAGAGTTGTGAAATGCATGCCTAGTTACATGCCCATGAACAGCCTTGCCACAGGTCAAGGAAGCTAAATTGGCACAAGTTGACAGAATACTAGTGATGCTCATAGCATTAGGTCTGTATCCCACATCCTGCATTTGCCGAAAGGTTTCAACCGCCTTATCTAAACAACCATTTTGAGCAAAACCTGATATCAGGGTTGTCCAGGATACGATGTTAGGCAGCACGCCAGACTCTTCCATCTGCATGAACACATTCTCAGCTTCACTGATCTTTCCATTTCTCATCAACCCCAGCAAAAGAGAATTCCAAGAAACCACGTTTTGTAGCACCCCTTCGAGCTGCATTTGGTAAAACATTGTCAAGGCTTCGCCACTTAGCCCGGCCTGCGCATAAGATGCAATCATAGTGTTCCACAGAACCTGATCTCTTTCCAAAGTAGAGTAAAAAATAGACCTTGCACCATCAATCCTTCGGCATTTCCCATACATGTTTACGAGGTTACTGGCAACAACCAAATCAGACCCAAGGCTGTTTCTTACACAGTAGCCATGAGCTTGCCGTCCCAGCTCCAGATCACATGAATCAGCAGAAGCTGACAGTATAGACGATAGAGTGACAGAATCAAATCTCAAACCCTCTGACCTCATTCTCCTACACCCATCAATTGCCAACTCCACCCGCCCATCCTGCACATACCCAGAAACCATCAAATTCCAGGCAACCACATCCCTCTCGGCCATCTTCCAAAACACCACCTCTGCATCCCCCATGGCACCAACCTTCGCATAAAAGTTGACCAGAGAGCTACCCAGAACATTATCCAGCTCCAAACCACTCACAATCGCCACAGCATGACCTTGTCTCCCTTCAATCGCAGCTCCCAGATTAGCAGACGCAGAGAGGAAGCTGGAAACAGTGACCCGAGTCGGCTCCACCCCTTCCACCCTCATACCCAGAAAAACCTCCACTGCTTCCCCATCCATCCCGTTCTGCACGCAGCTCACAATCATGGCGTTCCAAGCAACCGAGTTCCTCACAAACATTCCATCAAACACCTTCCGACTGCCGACCACATCCCCGCATTTTCCGTACATGTCAACCAAGCCGCTCGAAACGAACACGCACAAACCGAAGCCAAGCTTCAACACGTACCCATGAACTCCTTTCCCGAACCCAGCATCGGCCAGAGCCGAGCAGGCCTTCAACGCAATGGGAACGACGAAATTGTCCGGCAAGATCCCATTTTTAAGCATGTCACAGTACATCGCCAGCGCCACCTCGTTTATCCCAAGCTTGCAGTACAGCCCGACCATGGCCGACCAAGAGAAGACGTTCTGCACCCGTAACCTGTTGAACAAGCTCTGGGCGGCGTCGAGCGCGCCGCACTTGGAGTAGAAGATGACCAGCTTGGTGTGGACGTAGTGGTTGCCGGCGAAGCGAGGGCCGCTCTTGAGGACGCGGGCGTGGATCTGCCGGCCGGGTAGGAGGGCGCGGGTGTGGACGCAGCACTGGAGGAGCTCGGCGTATATGTCCGGGCCGGTGTGGAAGGTGGAGAGGAGCTCGGAGTGGGCGAGGAGGGAGAAGGCGTCGGCGAGCAGGGCTTCGTTGCAGAGCGCGGCGATGCGTCGGAAGTAGGCGGTGTATCCGCCGCCGGCGTGGGAGGTGGTGAAGCGTTGGTGGTGTGGGGGGGAGGTGATGGCGGGAAGGAAGAGGGTAGCCATTCATGGCGGGTAAGAATGAAGATAGGGAGTGTTTTCTATATATATATATATATATATATATAACATTTTTGTGCTTAAACATAGGCAAGGTGCCTTTGTTTAAATTTTGGGACAACTATTCGATCGTGATCCAACGGCTGTCCCAAAACTCTCCCCTTCCCCCAACCACGCCTCCCCCCAACCCCCCTCATCTTCTCCTCTCCTCTCCTGTTTCTCGAGACAATCGGCCGGCGACCTCTACCAGCCTCCCGCTGCCCCGGGATGAGCTCCACAGCGGCCCCCACTAGCTGCCGCTGTAAAACCCACGATTCGAGTTAGGGTTTTATATTTAGAACCGGTCGGGTTGACCGTTATTTTCGAGTCGAATATGTTTCAGAACACGTGTACTGAGCCGACGCCAGTCGCGTGTATGAGCTACGAGGGGTCATGTGTACCCAAGTATATAATGATAACGTCATGAATATAGCAGAAAAGAATGAGTTATCAGAATATATTAGAGTATGTAGTCCAGTTTTTTTTATTATGTAGTTTGATCGTAGAATTAGTTTTAGGCCGTTTACCGCGTTAGGACGCGTTACTGGCAGCTTGGGTAGGTTGATAGTTATAGAGCATGTCATTATGATGTTTTGGTGTTATTTTATTTTATGGGATTTTTCCCAATTTTTCTAGATTTTTTTA
>JAVDBV010060960.1:0-12461 GCA_032619315.1 Piper longum
CCCCCCCCCCCCCCCCCTCCCCCCATTTTTACCCCCTTTTTATAATGAAATAAATACGGTAGGCTACGTGGAAGTACCCCTTCACCGTAATTCCTTTAAGTGGGTAATTGGGTAGCCAAATACATTTCACTTAATTGGTTTAAACGGTTAATTGGGATGGTTTATTTAACTGGTTAAACGGGTCAATCATACTTAACCAGCTAACGACAATTATTTTAAATGAAAAAAAAAATTTCCCCATGTTCGATCCCACCGCGTCGAACGTTATTATTATTATTATTTTTTTTTTCGGGTCTTTACAGCTTACAGCACAACGTGTTCACCAGCACATTGTGCAAACCATTTAATTTTGTTTCCATCAATGAGACTAACTAACTCACTTACTTTGTCATTCTATAATTGACCATAGGTTTCATTGCATACTCATCATTTCATAAGTATATCATAGTATGACATCTTGCATTATTTATGGGCTAACCTTACGTAGGTATGAAACAATATAGATGTAAAAGCTAAAGGGCTAAAGCTTGAGAACTTTGAAGATTTTAAGACATGTTCCAAGAGTATTTTATAAGGATTGATACTAACAACTAAGACGGTTCATAACACATTTATATTGTCATCTTCAAAAGGGGGAAAATGTTAAACCTTATTTTGATCTGACAACACTACAAAATCTCTAAGTAATTCATAAGAGTCTATGAACACTTATAAAGATCAAGATCATCAAGATTCAAAGGACGAAGTAGAAGTCTCTAAAGTTCAGTATCTACTTCGGCATGAATTTTGGTAGCCAAAAGACTAGGAGTTTAGCCCTAATGTGTGCAAATAAAAGTTTATCAAATACTTTGATAGAGTCTTTAGCAAGCGAATTCAGGGAGAGACATCCTAGGGCTAACGTGGAAGAGTTCGGCTGATGTGTGCTCAAGAAAGAGGGCTGATGTGTGCTCAAGAAAGACTTCTGTATAGTTTTGGCTGTAGAAATCTACATTGACAAGAGGCAAAAGTTTGGAAGAACTTAAGGGGAAGCATTAGTGAAAGTTCAATAGAGTCATTGACAGCCAAAGGATAACCAAACTATCTAGAAAGAACAACTATGTGTGTTATAGTATGATTGGCAGGGACTTTAGCAAGTCATTTAGTAGCTGATCTTTCAAAAAAATAGCCAAAACTAGTCATTGTAAAAAATAAACTTTGGGGATTCAAAAAATAATAACTACTATTTTGGGAAGGCACTTTACAAAGTTATACATAGAGCCTTGGGGTATGTTTTTTGAGACCCCACTGATGCTATTGAACCCCTAGAACTCTCTTGGACCTTTTGGATGCTCAAGGTTTGTGTTTAGGATTGCCCATTCCCTCTTACTTGTAATCTAATATTATGATTGTGTAAAATCCCAAGAGAAGGTGCTAATTGAAAGACACCTTTTTGCTTGGTAAAGGATATATTAGATTCAATTGGTGGTGCTCTTAAGGTGTTAGGAGCTGGTTGCAAAACTCCTTAGCACTTGGTGGGTGCTTGCGAAGGAAAACATGTTGGTTTCAAGATTCCTTGGCACTCTGTATTTGTGAAGGACGGCTTGCAGTTAATAGTACAAGTTGGTTGTTATGAAGGAGTAGAGAATACCTACCCAACCAAATGACTTGATGGGATAGAAGAGAGAAGTAGGATTTTAGAACCTCTTAAAAATTTTTTTTGAATTTTCTTCCCTTCCCTTCCATCTTTGTGTGATATTTTTCTTGGTTGATTTTGTTAAACCATTCACTTAGTTCTCTTGTGTTTAACTTGAATAAACAAGGTCAAGGTCACTTAGAAACTTGCATAGTTTGATTAATTTACTAAAAAATTATTTTATGAGTTTAAAATTGTGTGTTTATTGCCTCACACACATATCATTTGATTGTCTTGATCATTATTTATTTGTTGTGCTTATTGTGTTTATCTTATTTTGTGCTTGAATCTATTTTCACTTAGTATCCATTCTTACAATCTTATAAGGGACTAAGTTTATGAGTATCTAACCGTTTGATTTGTGATCTTAGTTTGCTCTTTCCCACATAACCCCTTCAAATTTGACCTTAATTTTAGTTATAAGTGTTTTCCTAATGTCATCGATAACCCTATAAATTGTCATGAATTTTGAATAAAGTTTGGATGTGCAGAAATCCTCCAACATAGCTTATCCAATACCTTTCATCTATATTAGATTTTGGACTTTGGCCCTAGAAAATTGATTAAAGGGCTTGAATTCCATTTTATGTCATCAAAATTAGTAAGCTCATATAATCTACATTAAGTATTTCCTAAAATTTAACATCATTGGATGACCCTCGGCGGTAATTAGGATTTTTATGATCATATATGATAGTGTGTGACTTCATCTACAAAGTTATAATGGATGATAGTTTCATGTGGTAGTATATGTATGGATGTCCATATGGATATGATAGTGTGGTAGATTATGATGTTGACCTGTTGGCTATTTGATTGAAGAGGATTTGAGTAGTTTTTACATTGATTAAGTAGTGCGGAGTGGAGCTCGCCGAGCTTGGACGTGGAGCTACACTCACAAGTCCATTGAGACTCCTCTATGCTTGTCTCATTGCATGTCTCCATCGTAGTTTTCTTTTATGATTGTGTGACGGTGTAAGTTGTATTTTATTAGATCACACTAACTTTGGGTTGTTTAGTCGGCATTTTCACAATTTAATAACTTTAAAGATGAGATCATATAATATACTTTTTAAATACAATCGATCTAGCTCAAAGTCACTTTGATGCTATTTATGAATCCTTACCCAAGCATAGCATATATTTATGAGTGTTTAATTTTTACCATTTGAGAGTTAGGGATATGATACACAACCTATACTATGTACTCCATGAACCCCAAGTGGTGTAGTGATAGAGGGTACTACAGAGCAGCATAAATTCTAAATTTGTAGCGAGGAGTTCCTTTGCCATGCGAATATAGTGGTTGAGAGGATATTAAAATGGTGTAAGTATTGTTAAGTTTAAGACTTGTGCAGTTCAGATTTTGATAATGAAATATAAATCATATTAATTGTGTGATAAATTACTCTATAATAAGGTTGAATTAGAATAAGATTATTCTAAATCCAATTGTAATTTGCATAGTTTTGAAAACAGGAATCTGCCGGTATAATGTTATATAAAAAACGTAACACATCCTTCTTCCAACATGATGCCTAATTCTTCAAATCTAACACCATTGCCTTTGATTGCCGTCTGTGCCCACCTCTAACAGGCACCATCGTCTTGAAGGCGCTACATATTGCCGGTGGCGTTGTCTTGATATTGGCACCTTCATCCTGCCGCCAACCTACAAGCCCCAAGTCACCCCAACGGCAATGTCATTTTCTCTAGTTCTTACCACCACCACTTCTCAACACCACCACCTTCACTGGTCGCTGGTGTCATCTTGCTGCCGGCACTCTCTCCGCCCTCGAGATAGAAGTCCCTGCCGGCCCGGTTGGTATCTCTGACCTCATCACCTGCCGCTGTCATCTTATCGCTAGAGGCTTTGACTTCCTGCTGCCGGCGCAGTCTACTTGCCGCCGGTGAGATTTTCGAATATTTGATTTTTTTAAGAGAATATTTTGTATAATGGACATAAAAGAAGTGTGATTTGAAAGAATCGGCTATTTGCAGCTATTTTCAGTGGATTCTGCAAGGATGTCTTTAATGAGCTTCTTTGGGAGTTATCTACTAAAATAAATGGGTTAATGAGCTTGAAACTTGAGGGATCTGGTGTCTAAGAGTGTTGAAGCAGAAAATAGTATGCAAGTATACCAGGTATGGTGCCACTTGATGATGCTTACTTAAATTGTATGTGTTTTATCTATCTGCTATAGGTTACTGCATAAATTATCTGGAAAGGACCCGCGTGTAGTTATTATATCTATAAGAGCCCAACCCCGTTATAAGTTGCATTGTCATCTTGGTACAGTTGTGGATTTTAGTTGGCTTTGTTTTGGGTGTTGATAATTGCTCCGAAGGAGAATGTAGATTGCTTTGATAGTTGAGTTGTGTGCATCAATATCTATTTTGTAGTTTCATATTTATGTGCAATGTTTCTTCAAATATTGGCTCATCATTTTCTGTTTATAACTTTTCTTAATGTTCTTTGATCTAGATCTAAATTTGAGTGGGAAATTAGTCAGCCATATGTGAAATACAGACTAGTTTTTTGAATGCTTTTACAAAAATGAGCTAGTCCAGCCTCAAATTTATCCTTCATTCTTATGACTTGTGATTGCCATTTGCATCCGGAGTATAAATTGCCGCCGGAGTATATATAAAATAAAGACAACTAATAAATGTAGCCTGTGGGAAAGTTAGAAAGAAGTGATGATGTCCTTTTTGATTATTGTAAGCAGCTCACCAGTTTGTTGGTCGAGTGAAATTGGTGGAGATGATATATCTATAGGTGGATATTTTTATGACATTGTTAGATTGTATGTTGTTGGATAATGTTAGTGTTATTTAGATTTGAAATTAATTATATGTATTATAAATTTTTATGCCATTTTTTGTATAAGTATAAAAATATTACTCGAGATATTAGGGAAAGCTCTTGCAAAAATTTTTTTACGTCAATAATAATATAATTAAATATTAAATCAGGTATAAAATCTAAAATCCAGTTCAACCAAGCTGAACCTGGTCAAGCCATGCATACCGCATACCACTTGAAAATCTAATATGTTGCACAGTACGATACTTAAAACTATCGTAATTGGTTTAATTTGAAATATTTTGATATTTCTGATTACATTTGAACAGATTGTGGAGATGGACTTGGACATGACCTTGGTTAAGTTGCCCTACACTTGGGCAAAGGTTAAAGTTTTAAAGAATTTTTGAAGTCCCGGTAGTCAAAGTGGAGCCTAATGTTTTGAATGTATGAATTCAAAATTAAAAGGGAAATTTATGTTGGAGTTTGGAGGAGCCTACTCAAGATTAATTCTCAAGTGGTTGGATGCTGAACAAAATTATGGACTTGTATTACTATATAATGAACTTGTTGTTAACATAGAAAAACTGCCATATCCGAATATTCAAAGTTTTGAAATGTTCTAAAGAGGGATTATAGTTAGGAATAAGGTTGAAGAATTATATTGGCATAAGCTTCGGATAATCATCACTTCATGAACTTTAAGGTTTTCTCAAAGGATTCTGCTACACTTGGTGTATGTTATCTCTTGTGTGGGTTGTAAAGATTTTATTGATTTTATGAGGAATCATTGTAAATAAGATCAGGTGTTGTTTTGTAGTCTATGCTTACACTAATGATGTTTGTACACTCTTGAGTGTGGAATACTAGGTCAAGGGATGAAGGACAAGTGTGCCTTATGAAGTCAACTTGGAGTTAAGTGCGGTGAAGAAAGTGTCTTGTCAAGTATTTGGTGTTGTATATGTAACTTAACTAAATTTTACATATGATAAAACCATCACAATTAAACCTTCTTCTTTTTCTTTATATTAAATTATCAAGAAAATTTTGATAGCAAAAGTATACCTGAATCCATAAAAATAAAATAATTTTTGACTTCTTTAGATTTTGATTTTCTATATTCAATGCTGGTTCTTCAAGACCGGAGTTTCTGGATAATGAGATATCAAAAAGAATAATTTTGTGTGAATTTGGGGACCATAACAGTATTTAACCTTATTTTTCATAATTTCAATTTAACCCATTATAAATTAGAGATTACGAAAATGATATCTACACATATTTATCCATACTTATCTTAAATATATAGAATCTACACATATTTACACATACTTATATTAAATATTAATGACCTATTAATCTTAACTTTAATAGATCAATTTAATTTAAGCCTAATCCTTAATAATATCATATGATACAATTATATACTTGCATATATACGTTTAAAATCCAACATTTGGATCTTACTTGGTGAAGGATAAGTGGGAATACACTTAGGTTGTAATACTCATTCGATTTGGACATAATAAAGATAAAAGACATACCTAATTGTAGGATACGGTGGTGTAGAAGAAATGACATACCAACTAGCAACCTCTTTAAAAATTTGTGTGTCTAATTCATTGTCCTTACTCTTTTGTGCTTTAATTAAATTTGGATTATATACAAATTGTTACAACTTGCTTGATTAAACTTTTTCATCAACACTTACAATGATTTATTTATAGTTATATATGTTTAGAAAAGATCTATGATTTTAGTACAAATTCTTTGTGAAATGTTTTAAATATTCTTATGATATATTTGTTGTACTTAGCATCCCAACTTTACATTATAATATATTGATGAGTTTAACGTGCCAACTTATGATATGCTTTGTGTGCCGTATGTAGTGTATGATCATATTTATGATATTAAAAATGATGACCCAAATTTTTAGTGGCTTTTTTAGTTACAATTTTTTTTTGCCGCCTTAATTTGTTGATAAAAAGGTGGCAAATTTGTCACTAAAATTCTCAGTTACAAAATTTTGGTGATAGAAAGCCCATTTGTTTTTAGTGTGTTTTTAATTATAGTTTTGATTTTTTTTTGAATAGGTGACCGACGACTTCCTGCTTAATAGTTAAAGAAGTCGCTAGCTAGTTGTCAATTTCAAGGGTTTGCTAAGAAGCTTCTGCTTCCACGGTAAAATCTAAATGTTAGTTTGGCTACCAGCTGCCTCGATCTTCTATTATCTACGTTCCGACTATACAACAAGGCCTTTTATAAAAAACTGTACAATGAAACCTATCCACAGATATCTTTTTGTTGCAAGCAAGATGTGACTACTTATAAGAGAACTTGTCGTATTATATTAAGATTTTTGCATGTTTTTGATTGGGAAAAGCACAAGCGAATATTTATAAGTTATATGAGTACGTAGCTGTACACAAGCGAATATTCACACTACATCTTATTAGTATAGTTAGCAGTCCCATTATCATCGGGGATTATGAGGATTGACCCTTCGCAAATAGAGGACACTCTTCAAATTAATAGACACAACACTCAACTCATCTTAGCCATGATCATGTTCGTCCATTACCACCTAACCAGACTACCGGTCAGCTCACTAGCCGATTTTGTTCGAGAACACTCCAAATTGTTGAATTGAAGAAATATACCAGCTTACCCCGCATTGTTTTTTGCTCCAAGATAACCTTCCTCATTTTTTGGTAGCTTGTCTACCACTTCACAGTTCACACTAGCTGGATCAATTTTTTTTGTATCTTCGTATTTTAGAATTAGTCAAATTTTAGTGACCAAATATGGTTTATTTTGCATACATACACACCCATTCACACATCTTATTAGTATGGTTAACACTCACAATATCATCGGGGGGATTGGCCCCTCACAAATAGAGTGTTCGCTTAACCAACAAGCAAAGTTCCAGGGGATTATAACATCTAAAAATTACCTAACATGTTTTTGAAAGTAATTTAGGTGTTAGGCCTGGACAAAGACTTAATGCGGCTATAATCAGAGCATAATAAATTATATAAGGGAAAGAAAGTTCACCTCAAATGCAGACAAGTTCATCGCATTACACAACCTAAATCATTGTCCGGAAATAATCACAAAATAACTTTTGATGAGTGATGAAATTGACTTGTACGAAATGACTACATAAAAGGCCCATTGCAGCTTGCCAAGTCTTAAGAAAGCATTTTCGTTTTCAAGTTCAGAGCATTTGACAAAATCTACTTTCTATATTATTATATATGTAATATTATGTGATCAAGCTGTTCCATTGACTGATCATGCAGTGGAAGAAACTTAAAACGCACAAGGAAACTGGTGGCCGACAATGTGGATTCTAAGTCACAACCACGAGATTTTTCTTTTCATTTTTATATTTATTTTGTTTATTATATGACCCATGCATCACCTTCAGTACGTAAAACATCAAAGGTGATTATTATTATTATTATTATTATTATTATAGAAGAGATGTTAAAGAAAAATATAGATATGATTTGGGTCAAAACTTGTAACTTCAATGTTATTAAGTATAGGATCCGCCTAAACTAAAGTAGCTAGATATGCTAGTAAATATAAACTGGATTATTATTCGAAAGTCCTTTTTAAAATTTTATATGATAAAGTAATTTTGAAAAAAGAAAATATTTTAGGTCTCCATCTAACATCAAAATAATTCTAACATAGAATAATTATAGCATTTATGCCCATGATCTTAAGGTCGTAAAGCTAGACATTAATTCTAAGAATTAGGTGCATTAAAATGAAATGCGTTCAATAATTTGTTTTTTTTTTTGTAAAAAGATAAGATGTATCTGGTTTACAACCCTAAGAGAAGTTTTTCTCCGCACTTTAAAACAATAACGTTGACAAAAAATACCTTTTTCTTCAAGCAAAATTTTAACCATGGAAAAAAATCTGTTTTTTTAATATATTTAGAGGCACTTGGAGGGTAATATATATTGATTTTCTAACTTTCTTCACACCAGAAAAATAGCTAAAAATTTTCTCTATTATTTTCTTCTCCACTGTATTTTCTGGAAAAAAAATAGAAATTAACAAAGGTTAACCTTCATGTATCTCCAAATATAAAAAAGAAATTTATAATTTTTATAAATTTATAATTTATATAAATAGAAATTTGATGTGGCAAAGACATGAAAAAAGAAGGTGGAGAAAAGTTTTTTTTTTTGGTTTTGTTTTGCTCTTTTTGTTTGGTAGTGCAAGAAGCCAAAAACAGGTTTGTATTGGTAATTATTTGCTCTGTGATTTTGTATTTTTGTATATTTCAAATTTTCATTACGGGAGGAATTCACATATTTTTGGCTAACACAAGATTTCCGGAGCCAAATGATGATCGCCACCTTTCTGGTCTAGAATCTACCTTTTTACGAAAATAAAATCAAAGAAAAACGAAACAACATATGCTTGTTTGCTAGGGAAGCAGAAAGGAGTCTCCACCATATTTAGTTGAATATAGTTGTTAGTGCGAGCTATGTCGAGTAGATAGTGATCGGCCTAATAGCCTACGAGCTGCTTTCCAAACTCTTAAATTATGTTATGTTGAAGAAACCTCTCAAATTATGTTTTACGAATAGTGGCTGTCACTGCTAACATCTTTTTGTTCAATTTGATGTACCGCACTTGGCCGACCGGGAGGTGGGTTTTCCTATTCATACATCAATGTCAGAACATAATACGTATTAGTGGTCTTTTTCAAGTACATATTTGGTTATGCTAATTGTCAATAACTCATATGAGAAGCCCGGGATTGATAGGATTTTTGAACTAATACTTAGAAGCATGAGCACTAACCATGTTCTCAGGACAGCACTGATGAAAGCCATACCTAACTATTATGTGAAAATCGACAGCCTTGCTGCCGAAAAGATCGCGATTAGATACTCAAATCGCATTGACGTTTGCGTTTATCAATTATCGATCTCGTTTAATTTATTGGAGAACATAATCTAATGAACACTAGTAAAATATTGCTAACTGCCACGACTATATACTGTGGCTATTAGCTATTTTTCCATCGTTAACCGAAGGTTGCCACAGAAACAACCATGGGGTGATACCGTTGCACTTGCTGCGGGGGCAAATTTGGATTGTCACCGGTTGCGGTGGCTAACCTAAACCTGGACTATCTGCCGTGATAAATTCGAGGTTACCATATGACCGATGGCGGGTCCCGGCATAGCCACCGGTAGCCATGGCATATCTTAGCCACCGTGGTTAAACTTAGACATCGCTAAAATGGTGGCTAAGGCCATGGTTAAGCTTAATCACCACTTTAGCTGTGGATAGCCCATAGGAAAGATTATACATGCTTGTTGCGGTGGCTAAGCGTGGCTAAGTTTTAACAATCTCATTTGCCACTGCTTGCCGTGGTAAATTGCACAGAAATTTAAAAATAATTTATTTTGTTTTTTGTACACTATAAATAAACATAATAAAAGTATTTCACACACATGCATAAATTTCATCACAACCATATTCATATCCATTTTACTGCATAAAGATCATCAAGCCATCATCAAACATGAATACAACCAAATCATCCTAAACATATAATTTTATATTTAAATTTTGGTGTTGTAATCCCGACGGGCTAGTCCATCACTTCTATCAACGAAGAAGCTTGCAAGAATAGGAAACCATCTTTTTCCTCCCATTCCCGCAATCAGTTCTCTGGCTCCAAATTATATTACACAAGTGCTACATATTGAATGCCATGATGGAAAAAGTTTGTTAACCCATTGCAATGTAATTGAGTGTTTTTAAAAATTTCGAGAGAAAAATACTTCAACAAAAAATTCCATAATCTACATAGTTCTCTACATTTATAAATATGATACCTTCTAAACGGAAATATATCATAGTTAATACATAGAGAAATTCCGAATGGATGAACTGGAAACGCATAGGTTGACCGTCATGCGCCTAGAAATAACACGCGGGATAAAATGTTAATACCATTCGGGCCAATGCTGTATAGTCACACAAACTCTCATTGAGCCCATTTAAGGTGAGCCCAGAACAAGGTTTCTGCATGAACTGTCCGCACATACCGGGCTTAGTGGGTCGGGTTTGAGTTCAACCGTAACAGGTCTGGGTCTATGGGTTATGGTTTCTAGTAGTACTCGTTTTACTGGTTCGGGTCTCTGAGAACCAGACCCTATAATGCTATGAACAAGAAAATATTTAACTTTTGTTTTAAATTTAAGTTTTTATTTATATAATATTTTATATATAAAACCTATCTTGTAAATATATATTATATTTTTATAATAAATAAAAATAATTATCATAAAATATATTATTTTGTTTGTATTCTTATATAAATGTATGATAATATATTTAATTTTAGTGCTGTTCCGGCTATAGTGGTTTGAGTTGAATTCTTGTCTAAGTTAAAAAAAAAATTGTTTATATGCATATTTGGATCGGGGTTGGTGTTGGGGTATTTCATGTAAGGCATAAAAAATACCATAAAAAATAGATTACTATAATTTATCTCGTCAGTTCATAAAAAATTATCATTAAAATTAGAATATTTTTTAAGGGCAATCCATAAGACACCCCCACCCACCACCAACCTTATACATCCTCCCTCCTCTTTACCTACCGATGAATGTTATAACCACTACATCCGGATTTAATGATGTCCCTCAAAAATATCATTACAGATTTAATGTTAGCGCCGTCTCATAGAAAAGAAGAAATTGGTTTTACGTGTCTTATTTGTGTCTATTTTTTGCTTTCAAGCTGAGTTTTTCGTATTTTTGTTTTTAGGGCAGAATTTCCTTCGCCTAACGACGAACGTTCTCTCATTTCAATTTTCAAGTTCTTCACAAGCAGGTTTTCATCATCTTAAATTAATTTTCTCACATAATGAGTGCATGCCACTAGTTGTCATGAGACACATTTATTTCAATTTGACAGTACGTATGTGGCCGACAATGAGGCTCACTTGATGCTTGGCCGACAATGAGGCTGGTTTTTCCAAAGCGATCAACCCGAATCTCATTGATACTTATAAGATAATATTCTTTGACCCGAGTTTCCCCTGAAACATTAGGGATTGTTCTTGTTTCTATGAGAATTAACAACACTAGAGAGGTGGGTAGATGAAGAGCCTAATCCAACTATATGCAAGCTGACCCATTACAACCCTAAATTAAATGGGAAATATTCAGGTCATATAGTTTATATAAGTTACACTTATAATTAATAATTTAAATTTTTTTAATGGGTTCCACTTAATAATGACTATTTTTTGTATATAAAATAAAATGCATGAAGATGAGGTTGATAAATTTTTATTCTTTTTAGACATTAGCATGAATTATTTTTAGAATTTAAAAATATAATAGTTTAAAATATTTTAAGATTAATTTTTATCACAATTACTTTGATAATTAAGATAAATGAGTTAGAGTATTTGATTCATTTGAAAATTTATGAGTTAACTAATTATTTAATTTTATATTTATCCATAAAGATTTTAAATAATGGATAGTGGAACCCACTAAATTGCACAAGCTAGAAGCTATAACTTATGTAAATTCATGTATACATGACTCTTTTATAAAAATAATTATCTCAAGTATTTGAGATTATAAACGACGTTTGTAGGAAATATTATTAACTAATATAGTATTTATCACTCATATAGTACACATGACATCTTACCTTACTGTCACAAGGTCGGATTTATGGTTTTATTTTTTGCCCTAATCGTTCCTTGTGCGGCGTGTTTCCTCCTCGGAATCACCAGCCTACGACACTGTGCAAGGTGCGGAATACTGCACAGCCCCTTACTGGACATCCCCTTCGCACACAACCGGACAAGTTCCCGGTTCACGAACACAAGATTGGACACTACTCAAACACAGCTTGGTCCTACTCGGACAGGCTGCTCGAACACCAAGGTCCTGTTGCACGTTCCTATCCCGG
>JAVDBV010060961.1:0-10281 GCA_032619315.1 Piper longum
TGGGTCCCTTGTCCAACACTAGCTTCAATTGGCCTTTGAGTGCCTCCAACGGCGGGTGATCAATACTGGAGGCAGTGGTGACTGCAGCTGATAGAGCCTCGTCATCATCGGAATCATCGAAAAGGCTGCAAATGGGATCGAAAAAGGCGGTGGTAGTGGTGGCAGCTGGCAGCTGGGCACATTGGTAAGAGCACAGAGCGGACACGTCCTTTGCTGCACCACTCTTGAGTGTAGCTAGTGGTGCTTCATGTTGAACAGGACTTGGATCTTTCACTGATGCATAGCTGCAAGTCTTTTTGCCCAACGGTGAAGAAACACCGATCGAAAAGCTGATCACCGGATGCGACTCGAGGGTCGAATCCCCCGCCGCCTCCACCCTCGACAAGGGGGTGCAGATCAAAGATGATCCAGATTGCTCAAGCACAAGCTTGTGTTTTAGTAAGAAAGATGGGCAATGCTTGCTTCTTTTCTTGATCCCTTCTTCCTCTTCCTCACCTTTCTTCCTCTTGTTGGAGAACATACTATTATCATTCCATCTCCGGCCAAGCCCCCACTTTCCAATGTCAAACAAGCCTTGAGGCAGCCATTGGAACAAGCCATTCACAGCTGCCTCACCTATCATTCTTCTTCCTCCCTTGTCATAAGATGATTGGTATTTGTTTGTGGACATGACCCAGGACTTGGAATCTTTAAATAGAGCATCTTTAACAGAAAGTTTCGTTGAAGCTTCCACCCACCTTCCAAGTTTATACCTATCACAACATTATCTTGTAGTTTGTATAAACAATTACGAGTTTGATTTTGTGAGATACAATCATAACTCCTACGTGTTAGTTGCCTAATAATTTAATAAACTTCTTCTTATTGTTCTTCGGCATGCCTACTTGCCTAATAACTTAATAAACTTTTCCTACTTATTTTTCTACCTTCCTACCTTAAATTAGAATCTATATAATTACAAATGACAAAATTTTTAGCCTAGTTATCATTCGTGGCTTCAACCTTTCTCATTTATCTGGGTTAGCACTAGCCATGCATGAGCATTGGTGAAGTTCTAATAACTTAACAAAACATCTTCGATAATTTGTTGGACAGTTGAATTCTTGTACACTAGTTATTGAAAGTGATAAACTCTTGATAAAAAGATAAAATGTAGGAATCCTTTTTTTTCTTTGAAAGAATGAATCCTCATTATTTGATTTTTATTTGATAATGATAGCTTTTTATACAAATTACAGTCACCCAAATATTTGAGGGTTTATGGTACTCTTGAAAACACTAAAGCATGAAATATACATGAATGATCATAAATTTGGCATCTTACCAGAGTAAATACAAAAAAGTAGTTGTTGCATAAAACTAAAATGAACAAACTTAATGGCATATTTAGTTATAGAATTCACAAATAATAACTTTTCCAATGAAGGGGAAATGCTGATTTAATCAGCAACCCAGAAAAATGTCACTAATATCGTTATAGTTACTATTGCTGATGTAGCCAGCGTTTTGGGAAAAAAATGGCATATCATATTCTTGATAATTGATGAGTTACTGGTAGACTTCTTATAGATATTGATAAAAGGGGAACTAAAGGTTACCATAAAAGTAGAAGATTTAATCAAGTAAAATACAGCAACAAAAAAATCAAATTATTATAATTTATATGCTCAGAATCTCTTCAAAATTGAAGCTATCTTGAGATATCATATCATTATAGTTTATCTTAAATAAGAATACATTTCTAACATAGGAGCCGCATTGACCCAACATATATTGCAACTTACAAAATTAGCAATAATAACCTAAAAAGTAAGAACAAATTTAAACACAAAAAATGTGATGTCCTAAATAATTAGGCGAGTGTATTGTGATCTTTTAACTTTGGAATAGGCCATTATTTTGCACTTGTGTCAGGATTTTCCAAAAAAATTAATTACTATATTAATTTATTTTCAAAATATAAGATTTTAAAAATAAATTGTGTCTAAAATATGAGAAATATCAAGAAAAAAAAAAGAAGAAACCCAAAACCAAGGAGGAAGGATTAGAAGACAAGATCGAGTCTGGCGGTGTGAAAAGGAAAACTTCTTGTATTTTTTTTTTTAAAAAAACTTTTCAAAGAAAGCTTGTTGTGATTGAATAGAGAGGCTGCTTGGATGTTCCCAAGATAGAGTGGAGAGGCATATATGTGTCACCGAGTCCCAGAGATTGGTGTATGCAAAGCTTGCTCAATATTATATGTATGCATCTACTCATATCCACATCGAGCATTACG
This sequence comes from Piper longum, assembly GCA_032619315.1. NCBI lineage: Eukaryota > Viridiplantae > Streptophyta > Magnoliopsida > Piperales > Piperaceae > Piper > Piper longum. Next base: position 2,276 of record JAVDBV010060961.1, read on the forward strand.
ACGAGTGAATTACGACGATCAAATAGAATAAAGCAGGCTTTAGCTGTTTCCAAGACGCGTTTGGTGGGCATGCATGTGTATGTTAACAAAGCCGGAGATTTTGGGGGAAGGAGTGGCTCAATCAATGCAATCGCATCGACTTTTATTGCTTCCACGACTTTTTCTATGAGTTATGGATATGGACATGTTCCTCCCTGTTTTTTATGTTTGGTTTGATTTAATTTAAATTTATATTCGTTAATTTTATGATCGAAAAAATATTTGGTTCGAAATAAATAATTCGTTGAGTAATGAATAAAGCTTGAGCTAAAGAGTGTTTAGTTTAGCTTGACTCAAAACTCGAGTTTGATTTATTTAAATTCGAAAAAAATATTTAGCTCGACTAGACTCGTCAATAATATTGAGGTCACATTGAATTTATATTATATAGTATTGAAAAAAAAATTTAATTCTATATAAGTTGAGCACGAGCTAAGTATAAATATTTGTTCGATTCGAATTTAGCTTGAGCGCAGCTCGACCCGAATACGAGGCAAGTCCAAATACTAAGAATTTGGGTAAGTTCGGCTCAACCCATGATATATTAAAACTCATCAAACACTAAAACAAGCTCAAACATATTTTCTAAAAGTTAATCGAATTCAAAAATATCTATGCTCGATTCAGTTCGGCTCGGTTCATTTACATCTCTAATTTTGATAATCAAAGCTCTACAATGAGTTATTTAGGTGAGTTATGCTTGCTTTCAGCTACTACAAGATCACGTATTAGCATCAAATAATGGATGGGTATAGAGGGTTCACATTGCTTATTAGCTTGTATTTATTTGGACAAGACAGGGGTAGAATATTTGAATGGAGTTGAGTAGGAGTTTATCATAATTAAACAAATTATTTACTAGCGGTGGGGGTGCTTGTGAGTTGTGGATCGGATCGGAGCGAGTTTGAGTTGGCCCTTCCGAAAATTTTTAAAAATGGTTGGTAACAATATAGCGTGTGACATTATGCTTTCATATAAGCAAAAGATTTATGCCGTTTAATGTTTGCCGCGTGTAACGACGTGGCCCACATATAATATGTTGGGTTAAATTATTTTAAAAATAAGTTAATTGACGTTTAAGATTTTACGATTAACAATCTTAATTGTATTGAACGTGTGGACTAATTTCATTGATCTCACATTTTATTTTCCTTAAATATATTCCATCGTCAAAACTCCCTTCTTTACCCTGCGAGGCTAATTTATATCTACTCTAATATATTGTTTAATTAGGCTTTTGATGGACTTAATTTTTACATTTCTAATGTTTTATCTAAAGGTTACATTTTAATCAACAAAACCCAATTAATTAAATAGTGTATGGAGCTTATCAAAAGAAAAAAATGTGTTAATCCCAACTCATAATTCATATCAAATTATATTATTATTTACCAATTTTAATCGGGTTAAGTTTGAAATTGAAAACAAATAAGCGGGGAATAGAAAAACATCTTCCGTCACCTGATAACCGATAGACGTAAAAGTATCCGTCTTAATTTTAAGGATACTTACCGATATTTATATAAGTGTATTAGTTTTAAATCATATTATGTGTCATTTTTCACCCATGTTTGCCACCCACGCTACGAAATAAAGATTAAGCGATTTTTATCTCTTTCAGTATGGTGTTTACAGTGCCTCAATTTGTGGCACAAGCAACTGAATGTGTTCTTCACCGTGCAAGAGACCTCTTAGAGAATGGCTTTGGGCTCTACAACATGTTAAAAAACAAGTGTGAAGACTTCGCTATCTATTGTAAGACAGGCCTCCCGGAGGTCACAAACATCAGTAATATCTTGGGACTGTTTACTGTCTTAAACCGAAGTGGGGATGAAACAATAGCAGTAACGGCTGCTACGAAGGATGCTGCTTGACCACAAGCTGTAGCTGGGACTGTTTACTGTCTTAGCCGGATCGTATCTGATGTCGGGCTGCAACGTATTGTTAAAAGTCATGTGGAAAGGTTGATTGCTGAGAGTGCCACTGATGGATCTGAATCTGGTGCAAATTTGGAATCAGGCCAAGAAGACAACCAGTTGCTAAAACAATTAGTAATGACGCCTTTGAGAATATCGAAGATTATTTGCTAGAGAAACGATTGTTTCATCTCACATATTAGCTGATGGATTGAAGCTGTTCTTGCGTGAGCTGTTGAAAACTTCTATCCAAATGATTAGACCTTCTGCAATTCTGTCTTTTCATCAAAACTATGAAAGGCATTTTCATTTTAGGAGCGGTGATTTCCACTTGGGCACTCGTCTTCTTCACCATTTTCAAACAGATGATTAGTGCCTTTCCAATTTGTATCTTCGCTTCAAAGAAGCTGTTGCCTGTCTTGCCATGATACTATAATGCTTTCGAGCAAGATAGTTTGAATGGCGTAGGATTTTTTTATTAGGAAGACATTGCAATTACATGTAAAAACGCACAGCAGTAATGCACTTCTGTGCTGTGATTTTTTTTTTCTTTTCTCGATTTGCGTCGTGTATATATGGTTGAACTTTAGGTCAGTTAATGGTCTTTTGTTTAAAGCAGAGCATTTGAACCTCTCTTCCAGCTCTATCTTCTTGCCACAATAACGCTGCAAATAGCTTGATTGGAGCCACCGTGCAGTGATGATATCCCAAATAACCATTTACTGATATATGTGCTACCTCGATCTTAACATAACTATTTCATTTACGGATTTTTAACCTTGTATATTAAGGGTCCATTTGGTTGGCATGATATCATAGTAAATGATATTAAAATTTTAAAATAATTAATCTTATTAAAAGTATATATATTTAATATATTATATATTTAAAGTAGGATTAAGTAAGTAATTTTTAAAAAAATTATGTATGGTTCCATCTAAGTGAGAACATAAAATAATCATGATCACTTTTAAATGGATATCTCATGTACTTTCTCTTTTACAATTAATTTTTTTATCTCAAGAAATAAGAAAATGTATGCATTTTTTTTGTATATAACAGAACATATTTGATAATAATCGTGATTAATTTCAATACAAGATATAATTAACATATGAATTTCTTGAAAAATATATTACACACAATATTTTTAAATTTTCATATCTTTTACATCTATTTCATACTTACCAAATAGAGATTAAATATTTGCATTGGTTAACGCAACAAACAACTTGGTTAATTCCTAACCCAACTTTTGACTTATATAAAAGGATTTAAAATTTATGTCAATATATATTAAAGAATCTGAAATTATAACTTCAAAGGTAATTTCCTCAGGAAATTAATATTTTTTCCAGTCTAAGCCCAAATTTTTTATTAACTAAAATATAATATATTGTGGGTAAAGCCGTAGTATACTAATAGATGACTTTTTTAGACAAAAACAGTTTTTACTAAGGTTTATTAAGTCTTCCTTGACCCCATTTGAAAAAAAATTAAACTATATTCCTTTCACTTCAATTTAAAATTTCGATCTAACACAGTAAACCGGTTAGCAGCCCCAAATGTGATCATAATTAAATGCTTGTTCACAGATCTTATGGAACCATCCAAGAATCATTTTATCAAATCCCAAAACCAAAAAAGTCTTATGAACTGGAATGGGCTTTCACTTGAAGCATTACAAATACATACAACATAGATAAAATCATATCAATTCTACACCCAACTAGTCCTACTAAACTAGAGAAAAAGATGTTCACTGCGTGTGCCCATCTAAAGCTCCCAGTGCTTCCTTCAGCAGCTGCTGCGCCTCTTCTCTCCTTCTAAATAAAGGCAACATACAATCGACCAGAAACAGTAATAGTTAGTTCTTTCAGTTTTGTATGAAGCATGTGTAAATCCCCAAATATGTAAATAATAGTGTGGTACAAAAGCAGATTCATCATCCACCCAGCAAATAACTTAGTATCAGTATCAAATTTAAAGAAAAATTCAACATTGATGTCGTTGTTACACTTGAAGAGACTGGTGGAACAAACATGTAAACCAGAGGAAAATTTCTCACAGAGCCATAAACTGTACATACAAATTATTAAGCTATAAATTTTACACAACTAAGTGTGGTCTGATTGAAACATGACCCAGAATCTTGGACAAAGAAGCTTGAATTTTAAGATTAGAATCAGGAGACAAAAAATTTAAGATAAACCAAACTTCATGTGCTGAAAGTTAAGACTCAAGATTTAAAGTGAACATGGCTATACAATGTTAATCTTCAGACTGTGACATGAAGTCAGCAGTAACCACACCTAGTATCTATCTTAAAGAATAAATTGTAAATATGCAAAATATGCTTTTTTACCTTTTTATGTCCTCCACTGCTTGTTTACGACGTTGGATTTGAAGCTCAAGTATATGGATCAAAGTTGACCTAGCCTAAACAAACGATACATAATAAAAAATGTTTCCCTAAATACATCTTTGGAAAGATAAGGATTAAACAAATAACTAAAACAAAATATACCTGATGAGGCCGCAATGAATTTAAGAGATGGTGTAAATTCCTAAATATGAGGGAAATGTCCTCAACCCTTCTGGCATATTGAGATGGTTTTTCAACAAGAATATCTGCAAGCTCCAATATGTGCAGCTGCAACTCTCTGTTCAGTTTTTTGAGTTCCTTTTTGTAATCTGGACAAGATTTAGTGAAATTAAACATCATAAGAAAACAAACACAGAAAACAAGACTAAAGGAGGACATTTATAGTATTTGATGAACGAATGAATCTTCCACTAATAATGATTTCATAATTAATGCGAGAAGGTGTATCACTTATAGTAGATTGTAATTAGAAACAGTTCTCTATTTATTGCCTATATTAGCAAAAAAGCAAACAATGACACGGCATTAACATATTCATCATATTAACACTTCGAATCCAACATTATTCATCGCATCAAAACTTTGACTCCCACACGATGTAGCTCAATTAAAAAGGTTATAATCAGACAAAGATTCATATGAAAAACAATTAATCCAGTAAAGGTCAATGTACAGATCCTCAACCAACCACTCGTTATAAGCATGATTCCAACACAAATTCTATCATCATTTACTACGAATAAAGTTACCCTAATTAGATAAAAAATCTACATAAAATATGAGCAACCACTGTGAAATAAGAAATACCAACCAATATTAGGGCCTTTGGGGTAGAGCTGGCGCACACCTTGATCCTCCAAACTTGGAAGTATGTCATCAGTCTACCATCCACAAACAACGAACGCAACCATCAAAACAAGGTCGGGAAGATAATTCTAAAAAGCAAAGGAAAGATAGATTAGGAAGAGCAATAACGGTGTAGGTTGCTCCATAGAGGGTGTAGGTCCCCTGGACAGGGGGTGGAGGTGGAGGAGCAGATTCAGGATCTTCCAAGTAGTCTTTGTACAGCTTGTAGTAAGGTGGTGGTGGAGGGTAGGACGCTGTGGCCGCCATTACACACTCTCCCTCTCAAACTCCAATTCTCTTACACAAATACACCTTTTCCAATGAATGGGAGGAGATCAACATTTACCCAAATGGAAAAATGAAAAATGAATTGAACTTTGAAGATGAAAAATGAGCATTGAACAATGACAACAATCATATATGTATGTAAAAGCTAAAAGCATCTGATCAATTAAAACAACAAATTCAAAAGCAATATCAAAAGAATAGGGTTTCTGATTATAAACCCAACTCTTCTCTAATTTTTTTTTTTTAAAAAAAAATCATTTCACATCTGTGCAAACATGTATCCCAGTCAGCACAACATTCACCACATCACATTTACAATCATTTCAAATCAGCAATTATGAAAAGAAAAAACACAGCAATTACAGTAGAAATCAACAACAACAATTATGAAAAGAAAAAACTTGTGAGAGCTTTTTCAATGAATGGGAGGACATCAACATTTACCCAAATGGAAAAATGAAAAATGAATTGAACTCTGAAGGTGAAAAATGAGCATTGAACAATGACAACAATCATATAGGTAAAAGCTAAAAGCATCGAAACAATTAAAACAACAAATTCAAAAGCAATATCAAAAGAATAGGGTTTCTGATTACAAACCCAACTCTTCTCTGGTTTTTTTTTACCAAAAAAAAAAAAACCATTTCACACCTGTACAAACATATATCCCAATCAGCACAACATTCACCACATCACATTTACAATCATCTCAAATCAGCAATTATGAAAAGAAAAAACACAACGATTACAATAGAAATCAACAACCGCAAATATGAAAAGAAAAAATTTGTGATAGCTTTTTAGGAACCCTTTTTCAATTCGTCAGATGCCAACTCCCCAAGTGCTCGAGATCAAAGATGAAGGCCGGTTGAGGGCATAACCGGAGACGTCGTCAAATTGGAGGGCACAACCCTCTTTCTGTTGACGCCGTCAGCCCTAATTCTTCCACCTATTAAAATTAAAAATAAAAAGAGCATTCTTATTATTGTCCATGACTCTATCATCCTTCTTTTTTTTTTCCTGAGATTAATTTTTTTGAGATTATTAACCCGCATTAATATTGGACTCTCGTTTTAATTTAAAAGCGTCTTTTTTAAGTATAAATTAGTAAAATACTTAGTCATTATTTATATTTTTCATGAAAATTATTTATTTTTGTTCTTAAACAAAAGTTAATCTTATTTACTTAGCCTTGCATCCGATTTGCTTTATCAAATAATTTAAAATAATTATAAATATTGCCCTATAGGTCTTGGTTTGTTTTATATTAAAATTCTTACCACGAGCTAGATTAGTTTTATTTTTAAAAATATTTTTTATTGCCCTTAAGCTAGTTCCACTAGCATGGCTGCAAACAACCGAATTTAGCCTAGGGCGATCAGATTTAAATGCTTTCTACGACTAGAGGGAAGATAAATGGGACCAACGATTTAGCCGGAGGAGCAGCCTCAATTGCACGGTGTTAGAATTGCTAGGATCAATATTATGTTAAATCATCAATGAAACAAATTAGATTTGACAATATACCTCAATTTTTATGAAGAAATCTATACTCTAAATCTATATTTGAATCTTAAGATATACATCTTCTAAATTATTATGCGTGATCTAATTTATTTTTTGATAATGATAGAATGTCAGAAAAAAAAATCATAGATTCGTCTTGAGACCATAACCTTTTATATAGATGTTTGGACAGATTTATCCGGCCACGTGGATATTTTTTAAAATTTTGTATTTATCCGGTTAAGTGGATATTTTCTAAAATTTTCTAAAATATGTATATGGATATTTTCTAAGATCTTCGTACTTATCCGCTGATGACATAATACCTCAAAGAAGAAGTCTCGCTTGTTCCACAACTGGCGGAGGAAGAATTGCGAGAAGAAGAGGTAGACGCTGTTTTACAACTGCCGGAGGAAATTTCTCACCGAAGAATTATCCCAATTCTATAAAAACCGGGTGCTTCTGCTGGAGAAAGGGGGGAGAAAATTTTTTAGAGAAAATAAAAGACTTGTGTTTGCTAATAGAGAGAAGACGCCAGAGCTATAGAAGAAGGAACAAGGTTTCATGTAAAGACCCGGAAAAAAAAAAAAACGTTCGACGCGGCAGGATCGATCGTGGGAAAATTTATTTTTTTTCATTTTAAACTAATTGTTGTTAGCTGGTTACCCGGTTAAGTGAAAAGTATTTTTAACCGGTAAATTCTTGTTCAATCGGTCAAGTGGACCATACCATTTACCCGTTAACCGGTTAAGTGGAACTATAGCATTTAACCATTTAAATAGTTAAGTGAACCATGTCAATTACCCGATTACCCATTTAAGGAAAACCCTAGCTTTGAGTGTTATAAAAGAAGGCTAAAGAAGAGGGCTTCATCCTCATTCCCTCTTCCAAATAGGAGCCGCCCTCCTCCTTGCAAGGTAAATTCTCTCCTTCATCTTCTTAGATTTCATGCATACATAGTTTAAAGTTTATGAAAATGTTAATGATCATGGATGATGTTACTACTCCTTTGATTTGCTGCTGTT
>JAVDBV010060962.1:0-15225 GCA_032619315.1 Piper longum
GATTGAAGGACTTTCATTTTCGATCAGGTTCTATATATATATATATATATATATATATATATATATGATAAAGGTTTTCTGTGCTAGTAAGAAATCTTTATTTACACCCAATTTCTCTGGGCCGTCTGATCAGAAGGACGGCCCAGATTTGATGAAATAAAAAAAATAAAAAAATTTCCCCCTCTTTTGCTGGCGGTGGTATTCCAGCCTGGGCAAGGCAGTCCCGAGGTGGGGGAGGGAGGCGGCCAGGTGGGGAAATATTTTAATTTTATATTATTTATTTCATATTTTAACTTAGCAAAAATATTTAGAGTTAATAAGATGTGAATTTCTTAATTACTAGTTCAATAAGATAAATATTATATTAATTATGTTTTCTTTATTAGTTTTTATATATTACATTGAAGTTGTCGGTAAATATTGACTCAGTCAACTCTACTTCACTCCGGGGTGCATGGCACCGTGCCTTAATTTCAACTCTTTTGAACAAGTTTAGAAACAAGAGCCTACATTGGTAAATTGTCATAGTTTTATTAGTGGGTACTCTTATAAAAGGGTTAATTTTTTTAATTAATGTCCTCAATCTAATACAGGTTATTTTTCCCAAAAATCCTAGGTTATAGGCTCTCCATAAACCAAGCAATTGACACCTACCTTATGTGTAAGAATAAAAAACTGTTGTCCATTTTTTCACTGAATGAAGAGACCCACAGAAATCTAGCGTGGCAACGTGTCGATCTAAGGATGGCCAATCATGTGTTCGTACTCAGGTGTCGGCAAACAATTTTCCCAATAACGTAACTTTGAGTGCCCATTAAGAGCATGTTTATTAGTTAAAAAACATCGTGTGGTTGGCAGAGGAGAGATGAATAAAAGATTTAAGTGTTAAGCCATAAAATATGTGAAAGAATCATTCCGCACAATTTATCGTATTATATAGATAAGACATGACGTGGAACTAAATAAAAATGTCTAAGTCTTTACTATTGTAAGGGCGTAAAGGAAATTAGCAGGGGTATATTTAAATTTGATTTGATATAAAATAAGTTGAATTGAACTTTAATATAAACGAATCGAACTTTAATGTAAACGAGTTGAGCCGAATTTATTTAAAATTTATAATATTTGGGCTTAGGCTTGTTATGTTTTCAAGCTGAATTTTAGTTGAGCTCGAATCGAACGAATATTTGTACTTAGTTTGTACTTGATTTATATAAGATCAAAATTTTCTTTTCAACACTATATAAATTCAATGCAACCTCAATACTATTTAACAGCCTAGTCGAGTCGAATATTTTTCCGAGTTTGAATACATCGAGTTCGAGTTTCGAGCCAAGCCGAGCCGAATACTCTTTAGTTCAAGCTTTGTTCTCGTTTTTAACGAGCTTATCCATTTCAAGCTAAATATTTTTTCGGGCACAAAATTAATTAGCACAAGCCGAATTGAACGAAGTCGAGTCAAACACAAAAAGCTTGCAAGTAGACTTGACTCATTTATACCCCTAGCTTTAATCATTAAGATTAATAGCATGTATCGTATTTAGCTTAAATGATCTTACTATTTAAAATGTTCCACGAATATATAAGTGAGGAAATAATTCCTTCGCATAGTATCCAAAATTATATAGTAAAGATGTAGATAAAAAATAATATCAATATATTTTATAATTCTAACATGCATAATAAGTTACCTTCTATTGATTTTTTTTATTGTCAAAAGTGATTGAAAGTTATTTTATTCGATGATTGGGTTTTTCTTATTTGATGCATAAATAGATATATTTTAACTTAAATTTGATGAATAGATGTCACATGCACGCGAGTTCTGCTTGAAAAGTGAATTATTGCAGCGTTTACGACCAGTCATTGCACCTTTTCGTACTGATAAAATTCAACTATTATTCCCTCAGTCGTACTTTTTTTTCTAAATGATATAATGAACTAAATAAGTGTTTCATAAAATAAAAGGACAAAAAACAAAAGAATTGTTCAACTTTCAAAAAAAAAAACATTTGGATAGATGGTTTACCCTGCTCGAACGGCAAAAATTCACAGGGGAGACGGCACAGACTCTGGACATATACAATGAAAAGATTGGATTTGGCCTTGGGTTAAGATCATGACCAGACTCTATAGGATAATGGATGTTTATGTATGGATTTATTTTGAAACAAAACATGGGAGATTATCTATCATTTTCAAGGCTCAAATTGACCTACAAGCCCATAAATTTACAAATTCAGATTTAAACCATGAAGATTAACCCAGTAGTTCCACCCAGCAGGTTTATCTCCTCTAGACGACCTAATAGTTGAAATAGAATGAGAAGTGAAAGAATATGGCCGTGCTATCTTTTACATAAAAATGTCTGTACAAAACTGAACACTCGCCAGAAAGAATGTACAAGCCCTCAACTCCAAACAAGTAACCAAGAAAATGTACATACACTCAGTAAATGGATGATCTAGCCAACAAAACAAACGAGCACTTACAGAACATAGCATAGCACTCTGCAAAGGAAAATGCGGCAAACATTACCGAATGATGATGGTCCAAAGCATTGACACCATGTCAAAACACTTCATCGCAAGCATGGAAAATCAAAAGGATTCTATGACTATGTCCCTTACAAGCTCATTTTATGAGTCTCGTCTTATGATTTCGCCTTTCCATTATTTGCTTCCCGCTGGCTTCTGAAATGGCTTAGAAGCAGTTGCGCCTGCAATTGTAAAGCACGATTTTCATTGTTCACAAAATATTTTTATCAGAGAAGAAACTAAAATGATACACTATTAGCCAACGTGATCATTGCTAGAAAGAAGAGTACAAACAACAGTTTTGTAGTCCTGTCTATGCTTCAGAAATCCTAACCCGAGCATGGGCAGAATTGAATCATCTATAGAAGTGAAAGTTAAATTCTTCAGTTAGTGAATTGCACCTTTTCTTTAGCTCTTGGAGTGCCGGACTGACACAAGGCCACCAAAGGTGGAACAGCCCCTTCTTGTAAAACCAAAGTACAGAAATTTTGGCTATTGAGACAGAGTTGCAATAGAGCAGCGGCGGCATTTTCTTTCCCTCTTGGAGATCCAGACTCTAAAACCTCAACAAGCGATGGAATCCCACCTTCTCTAGTAATAGCTATCCGCCCTTCTGGAATCGTAGCTAAATTTGCTAGTAGAGCTACTGATTTGTCAACCATCTCTTCCGAATGTTCGATAAGATGAATAAGATGCTTCACAGAGCCTGCCTGGACGATGCGAGCCTTATTTTCATGGAATATAGATAAATTAAACAAGGCAGTTGCAGCGTCCTTCTTTCCTCTGAGAGTCCCACTGCCTAGTAGATCAACCAATGCTTTGACAGCAGCAGATCGTCCTATTTTAATCTTATACTCTTCCAATGCAGAAAGACTAAACAAAGTCACAGCTGAGTTTTCCTTGGCCTCTGGAGTTCCAGCCTTCAAAACATGGATGAGTGGTTCGATCGCTCCCATTTCAGCAATTCCAATCTTATTGTTATCATTGATTGACAGGTTTAAGAGGGCTGTAACAGCATTCTCCTGAGTTGCAGTAAAACTTGAGTACAACAAAGGAATCAGCAGTCTTATGGCACCACATTTTGCAATTAATATGCGATTCTCCATGTTATGCCTCGTCAACAATCGTATCTCTGAAGCTGCAGCAGTTTGGGCTTCATTTGATTGGCTTCTTAGGTCCTCCACAAGTTTCTGGACATTAGAATAAGTAGTTAAGTCATCATAAGTAGAATCAGAAACTGAAGAACAACTTCTATGATGTGTCCGAATCCCATTCCCTAAGACTTTTCCATTTGAGCTGACACTGGGTAGCCATGAAGATAATGCCAAATCTTTGGCTGAAGGTGAGGATCGACACTCTGGCAATACAAATTTTGGAACCTCAATTTGGTCACATCCATTTGTTTCTCTCAAAACTACATCATCAAGGCTGGAAATGACACTTGTAACAGATTCACTTCGGCTGTGACCAAAGTACTTATCATGTATCTCCCACTTTGAGCTCACACCATTGATCAACTCATGATTGGTGGTTTTGAGAAATTCTACAACTTCCACTGAGTTGACAGCCTCTTCTATCACCAATGGGTTTGCAACTCTTTCCAAATCTAATTTGTCTCTTGCATCAACAGATGAAGGAGAAATTACTGCACTTTGTTTATAAGAAGAATCAGCTGAACCATCAACTTGACTTAACTCATGCCTAGGTTTTTGAGTTGCGGATAATGCATCACAAGAGCCAACATTGTCAAAGAACCTCATATTATTAGCTTCACGCCAACTTGCAATCAGTGCCTTCACTGTATAATTAGGAATCATGTTTGTATGTGAAAGAATTTGATGACTCCTCGGACATGTTCTCAGTCCTTGGTCTATCCATAGCTGAATGAAAGACCTCTCGTAAGTTTGTCCAGAAGCAACAATAACAGGATCTACCATCACTTCAAACGAAAGAGGGCATCGGAAATGTGAAGGAACTGGTATTCCATGTATTTCTTTATACTGCGTCGACGCTATGTAATCACAAATGTGAGATATAAGATCACTTATTTGACCAATTTTTTCCATTTCTTCTACATTCTTCTGGACTTCTGCTCCAAGCCTTCCTCTCTCCACTGCTATGTTCTCCAATAGAAGTTCTTGATTTGACTTTAAACCCAGTAACTCCACCATTTTCAGTAAGTGACTAGTTTTGGGCAAAATATTGTGGCTTCGATCCCGAAGAGCTTCCTCTAAGAGGTCCGAGATTCTTTCATTGTCGTCAATGGATTTAAGTTCCTGAAGGAAGTGCTGAAACAGGCAAGATGTTAGTTATGACTTTCCTTAAGTCAGACTAAGTTCATCACATTTAAGGGAGAACCCATACACCTAGAATACGTGATTTAACATCGAAAGGTTAAGAGAAGTCCAAAAAGTGATTTCTGATAACTGCATGAAACAATTCCACAGCAAATTGGTTTATAAGTTAATGATACCAGTAATGCCTTTTTTTTTTTAAAGTGTTCTGGTAAGTATGCAGTTCATTCTTATCAATTACTTCAATCTTTCATGCATGCTGCTATCAACAAAGGATTCAAAGTGAAACTATCAAGTTCAATCATGTAATACTAAACCAAAACAAGACCAACAAAAAAGAAATTGCATGTCAACTAGCTTGAAATAATTCCTACACTTAGCACAAATTTCTTAAGTTAGGCTTTTGCAATACCTCAAGGCATTTCGACTCCTTAAGGAAACAGGAAAGGTGCTGCTGCTGCAATTTACTCAATATGTTACATATTTCGAACAACGATCTGCGGACATTTGCCAAAAGTTCAGCACTTCTTAAAACCTGTAGAAAAATGCAAAAGGAATATTAAAGGCTACTTTCGCCCAGATGGTAAATATCTAAGCATTTAAAAAAGAAGAAGGATGAAGTTAAAAGAGAAACAGACTTGTAAATCAACTGTATCTAAGTTGGAAAACCATACTCACAATGTTTATCTTACTCATCTTCGGGCTCCACCTCTCCAGAAGATCTTTGGCCTCATTAACAGTAATGTCCAACCCCTCAACCTCTCTAACCAGAGATACATCCAAACATATTTTGGAATCCACAATTTCATCAAGCACAGGCTTCAACGCTCTTAAAACTGAAACCATATCTCTGTAATTTCTCTGAATTGGACCGCACTTTGTGCTCCTGCAGGCGGCTAAATGAGCAAAACGAGCTATACTATTCCCCAGACCTCCAACCACCTTTGCACCTATTTAATATGTTTTAGCAAAACAAACAGCTCCATCATCCAAAAAAACGATAAAATGAGTACATACATCATACACAGCATCGATAAAGTACGTAGTTCATGTTTGATAATATATTGCAGAGCAAATATGTTACGTAGTTATCGACCAGTTTACCAATCTTTGGAGCAATCACTATGTAAGAACTCATATCATTCAAGTTACTATCTTTCTTCCCCATGGTGAGTGGTAACCAAAGCAAAAGCAAGTAGCAACCATACCCCTTCCACCCAAGATACATGGTAAAACACCTCTACAACAAGTATAAAAACCACAGCTTTGGAGCAATGACCAAGTGAGAATTCATATCATTCAATAACCATCCTACTTCCCCATGGGAAGGGGGTGGTAACCAAATCAGAAGTAATCGTACCCATCTCCCCCATATGACAAAAACACCCCTACAACATGAACAAGGACAGAGCTTTCACCAATATCAATCTTACCCAATAACACCCCTCTGCTCTTACTCCCACTGTTGGTGGAAGATACCATGGGCAGCTGCTGCTGAGTCCCCATAACAGCATGCTTATGATCCATGGTTGGCAGCCAGACGCCTCTGCCTATGCATAAACCTTGAGAAAAATGCCCTGGCCTTCAATCCATCAGGTGCCCATGTGAGGAAGATGGCCAAGGAGAAGGAAAAAGAAGTAGCAGGAGGATGGACAGTGGGCTCCAACACTTTGTCTGCATTTTTTTTGTGTGTTCTTGCAAAGATTTGCTGGAATTTGTGCAGGTGGATCTGGAAATTAAATGCTGGCTAACAGAGAGGCAATCAATTCATTTTTGCAAGCAACCGCCTTGCATTATCGTATTGATTTTTGTGTTATGGTTTTGGTTTTTATTTTTTTATGGCTTTGCATATTTGTGAAGAAATGATAATCATATGCTTTTATTTTCAGGAGGAAGAAAGTGCTTTCCTTGGTCTACCAGTGGTCCTAGATTGAGTCAATCTTGTAAGTAACAAGTTTGAAGTCAAAATAACGATATACGAAAATCACTTTAACATATATTGAAAGACTTGTCTTGATTGAATGATATATTACCACTTACGTAAGAGCTCATATTTCAAAAAAATAAAAATGAAAAAAATTCTTTTTTTTTTAAAATTTCAATTTTTATTTATGCCAATAAACAAATTATGTATTTAAATACAATTGTGTGACATATACCCTATTATTTATTGAATATCTTCTAAAAGACACATAAGCCCTGCTCATGTTTCACTAAGCATAAATATTGTTCATTGGAATTGTGTATATTTAATTACAACAATTATTATTGCGTCACAAAAGAATGTTTGTGAATTTTACTCACTTATTGATATTATGTAGGCCTACTTAAAATTTTCTGGCTCCAAATAATATATAACAGGAATATCATTATTTTTACCATACAAAATTTTATTTTATTTTTTAATAATTTCAAAGAAATAGATAATGGTAGGGAGAGATTTAAGTGAAAAGGATTTTAGAGAGGAATACGAAGGATCCGTGCCCTTCTTACCATTTAGATAGCACATGATTTTGAAGGAGACAAGAAACAGTTGCCAAACATTATAAAATGGCCTTTACTTTGAACAAAGAACATTATAAAATGAAAAGTTTTGGGATTATAAGATATAGAATTGACCACATTCTTGGCTTCCATCTCTAAAAATAATTAAAAATAATAATGATAAAAAGCAAATTAAGCATGAAAAGCTTGTTAATTAATCTTTAAAATGAAGCAAAATAAAGTTCAACATGCTAGATCATGATCATTGATAGGCTAAGCTTCGGTTAATTATCGGGATCATCGCCGACTCGTAAACTGTTTCCTATAGGATTAGAAAAAGAGTGATGCTTAATAATGTTTCATTCATAGAAAAGGACCACATCTACTAATCTAATATTATAGCTAACAACAAGGGATTAATAGGAACTCTTGTTTGGCCTCATCCTAGCTTACTTCATAATAGAATCTACCCACCACCATCTTAATTGGAAGCCACCCTTTACTAAAATTGTTTATTATTAGCTTTGGAAAGAAGATATATTGCTTTTTAATAGCTCATGTTTTTATAGTTAATCTGAAGATAATAGCTAAGATTTATATTAAAAGGATTTGATTTGATTGTCCTCATAATTTATGGTCCTACCAATGTCAGCTGCCAAATGTGCCAGCTGTAAATTGGCCCAATTGGAGAAGCTATTCATAAGGGGACCCACCTTTGATAAGACCTGATTGGGCCATATGAGGTGGGCACACATTACCAATAGTAGCTAGGCTTCAGACTGTGTGGAACCCGTGCGGTCGACAGAGTAGGTTGTAGGTTGCAACCAACATGGAGTAAACTCATGCCGACTCCCGGACGCGGACATGACAACTGACCACCGATAAATTCATATTTAATTCAGTAGTATACTATATTCTAGCAACCTAAAAATAAATAAAAAAGAGAGCAAACTTTGTGACCACCGGATGTGGGAATGCCTCTGTGTGTTGACGATACTAGTTATTGAATTTACATTATGTCTGTCGTAAATATTATTGGTAACTTGTATATAAATTAATAAAAAAATTTATTTATTTATTTTATTTTTAGAATAAAAGAGCTGATTGTAAAAATTTTCTTCATGAGTTTTAAATGATAATTTAAAGAGAATTTATCATGTGATGATATGTGACTCCCGTCTCATTAAAAAGAGATTTCGAACTTTAAAAACTTTGAAAATGTCCGATGTATGAAAATGAGATTGTCCAGTTTATCTCACAATTTATCGTAAATGATATTAGTAACTTATATATAGGCTAATAATAAAATTTTATTCCTTATAATAATTTTTGGATTAAGAGAAGTCCGTAAACTTATTGTAAGTCCTTTTTTGAGGTTTGTTATAATAAGTTGTATATAGGCTAATGAGAAAGTCTTATTCCTTATAATAATTTTTTGATTAAAATAAATCTATGAAACCTGTTATAAGTCCTTTTTGAAAGCCTACTGAACCAAACACCGGTATGTCCATGTACACTCATACATGGTGGACGCAATACTCAATTAAAAACCTTACCTACTTCTATACTATTAATAAACAATTCTAATCATTATATAGTTAATCTTTGTAACTCGATGAAAAGTTCTCTTCGTGTAAGTGAATCATTCAGCTATATTGGTTTTTATTTTTTTATACAAAGCCACTTTCTATGGTGGGCAAGAGAGGCGTGGTTAAAAATGTTTCCAAGAACTAAGCGCGATTTTGGGCAAGGCCAGAATGACAATATAAGAAGCTTCACAATCCGCATAAAAGGAAGTAACCATCTCATCGACCTCATTTCAAGCACACATGCAAAAACAAATGCCAATGTTCAAGAATTAAACTTGATTTGCCTTCCACTATTCATGGAAAGAGTTCAATCTCCTTGCATGAAATGTGATCATTATCTCCACTAAAACCATAGAACATAGTAGGGTCTCTGTACCGCTTGAAGATGTCTTCAATTCCAGTTGCCACTTCTGCTGGTAATGGGCGAGGCGTCTTAAAAAATGCATTAATATCTTCTTTTAGTTGTTCAACAGAAGTTGCTCCAATTATAGAACTAGTCATGAAAGGCCGATCACGAGCAAATCCAAGTGCAAGTTCAACCGCTGTGAGCCCATGCTTCTTGGCGAAGTTGATGTACAACTCAGTTGCTTCCTAGCAGTATAGAGGAGAAAACGTTACCAAAGAGAGCAATTGCGAGCTTTTAAAAGACTTAAGGCCCAGCTAAAAGCAGCAAGGAAGAATTATGCAGTACAAGTTCATATATGAAGTGTTACAATTAAGATTGTTCTTCCATGAAGGAATGGTGACGAAGGCTTAAGGCGTATAATGTCACTAAGTCATCATCACATCTACAACTTATCATTTTCTACCTGCGTCTATGGTAAACATGGTCATAGATGGCGAGTGGTGAAGAAGCATTATATATAAAGAACAATGACGATGCTGACAACTAAGGGATTCAATTGATAAAGTAGGGAAACAACATTAATATTTAGCGTCCAATAATCGGGACATTCGACCTGAGCACTATCTGGTTTGTATTTAGCAGAAAATTAGTAGCAAAGAATGCATACCCTTGCAATTGATTTATTGTATCTTTCCATGTATCCGGGAAAGAGATTAAGCCGTCCTTTCTTCGCAGCTTCTGAGTTGATATCCAGATATTTTCCAGTCAGAGATCCACCACCCAGAGGTGAATAAGCAAGTGATCCAATATTACAGCTTTTTGTGTGGCAAACTTCAACCAAATCAACTGCATACATAGCAACTTCCAGCTCAGTGAATGCATAAGATTTTTAATGGAATTCTTTCATGGAAAAGGCTAAAACCGTTACACCAAGCTTTCACGATAGTTAGAGAGCATGATGCAAAACTTAGTACATACTATAGTAAGAATGATAAACAACAAGATAAATTCATTGTAATTGAGAAAATTCAGGAATAAGATGTGTCCGTTAGAGATAAAATACCTTCAAAGTTGCATCTATATCACAAACTGTACAGATTCTGTAGGCTAACTATCTTGGGTAATCCTTCAGCTTTGGCAGCATTAACAATTCCATGACTTCCATACGAAGTTTTATTTGAAACGCCAATATACCGAACCTGGAAGCATGATTTTACAATGTCCATTATCAGCATTTAGTCAGGAATACAAACAACTTGGATTTGACTTTGGGCCAAGCCATGCTCGCAATGCCAAACATACACTTCTTATGACTTTTGTAAGTTAATTTGGTAACTAGATAAGAAGTTGTGGCTTTGAATGAATCAACCTTGCCGTCACTGATGAGTTCTTGAAAAGCTTTAAGCTGTTCAACAAATGGCACACTTAGCCTCCATTTAGAACTATCATACGCATATTCACCAAATAGTGGCACATATCAGTCTGGCCTATAACAATAAATAATCAATCAGAAATTAAACAGAATGCTGCCCTTGAATGATATATAATCACCATTGGCAGATATAAAGGAATAGAAGAGAGTTTGAGAGGCCTATTTTTACACTAGCTTTCTGCCAGCGGAAATGTCCACGATTAAAATATAATGACGGTACTATAAAAAATATAATGAAAATATAAAAAAAGATAATACAAAGAGTTTTTACATGGAAACCCCCAAAATAAGGAAAAAATCACAGGTGATGCTTAGAGTACAAATTCACTATAATAAAGGATTACAAAAAGATAAAGTATTATAAGATATACTCTAATTACACTTACACAAAATCAATCTCTCACAAAAAAAAATGCAACCTTAATATTTAAAAATACTCCAAGGGATTTTTTAAAGAAGAAAATGAAAGAAACTAAACCAGTTAGTTGTTTCGTTCTACTTTTTATCGTTAAAATGAATTGAGCTGTGTATAAAGATTTCAATCCGTATTGACAAAAGGAGAAAGTCCAAACATGTTTCTAATTTAGAAACATGATGGTTGAACTTTTATGCTGGTCATCAAAAAGTTTTGATGTCCACAATAAAATTACTATTCATGCTTCCTTTTTCTTACCCCCGTCCACTTAAACTTTAGAAAAATTGAGGCACAACCTTACCGACATCTTCATTTTTCTCAAATTGAATAGCAAAAATACCATGCTAACGCTGTTGACAATATTAAGCTAAAATAACTTCACAAACCTTCACCTCAACTCAATTTGATAAAAGTTCTAATGGATTTGAAAGAATGCTCTAGTGCCGCCAAATAAGCGTCTAAGGGCACTAGCTGCAATCAAGTCCAAGCAATGCTTGAACTTCGATATAGGACCTGGCTTAGTCAACATATCTACCTAATTATGAGTTGTAGGGATTTTCTTCACAACAATTTCACTCATGAGTACAATCTCTCAAATGAAGTGATGCTTAACATTCATGTGCTTGGTTCTTTCGTGATATATCAGGTTCTTGGTCAAGTGAATAACACTTTGACTATCACAAAATATAGTAGTGATTGTGTGTAATAAACCAAGATCATTAACCAAACCTCTGAGCCAAATGGCTTCTTTGTTGCCTTATGTAGCTGAAATAAATTTTGCTTCAGTGGTTGACAAAGTAACAATAGGCTGTAAACTTACTATGCAACTGATTGTAGAAGTGCAAAGAATGAAGATAAAGATTTTTTTTTTGTTTCGATTACTTTCATAATTAGAATCCACATAGGCAACAACATTGCTACGTTTAGCTATGTTTTTGTCAAAAACTACCCAACATTTGCAGTAGCCTTTAAATAATGCAAAATCTATTTCACTACTTCCTAATGTTCTTTTCTTGGATTAGTCATATAACAACTAACAATACTAATAACATGTGAAAGATCAGGTCTAGTGCATACCATAGTATACATGATGCTCCCAACTACATTAGAATATGGTACATGAGACATATATTCAATATATTCATTTGTCATCGGTGAAAGATCAGCAGATAATTTAAAATGTGCAAAAATAGGAGTATTGACAGCTTTACAATATATCATATTGAAACACTGTAAAACTTTCTTTATATTACTGTGTTGATTGAGCAATGATTTATCTGCATTTTGATCTCCTTGAATCTTCATTCCAAAAATCTTCTTAATTGCACCCAAATATTTCATCTCAAACTCACTATTGAGTGACGCCTTTAAATCATTAATTGTAGATTTATTGTGAGAAGCAACTAACATACACCCACATATAATTGTAGATAGATAAAAGACCCATCAGAAAGCTTTTTGTGATAAACACAATCATCTTGACTTTCGAAATAATCATGTCCAACCATAAAGGAATCAAACCTTTTATACCATTGCCTCAGAGACTGCTCAAGTGCATGCAAAGACTTTTTTAAAAAGCAAGCATAGTCCTCCTTTCCTGGCACAATAAACCAATCGGGTTGTTGCATGTAAATTTCTTCTTTTGGCTCACCATGAAGAAAACTATTTTGAGATCAAGTTGCTCCATTCTAGGTCATATAAAGAAACTAAAGCAAGTGACATGCGAATGAAAGAATGTCTAACAACAGGAGAAAAGACTTCATTAAAGTCAATACTTCCCTTTGGATGTAACCTTTCGCTATTATGCATGTTTTTTATCTGATATCTTGCATCTTCAACACCTGGGATTCCTTCATTCTTCTTATAAACCCATTTACAACCTATATTTTTTATCCTTCAGGCCGTTTGATAAGTTTACGAGTTTTACTCTTTTGGAGAGATTCAATTTCCTCATTCATGGAAACAATCCATTTGTTAGATTGTGCATAAGAAAGGAATTCTGAGTAAGTCAATGGTTCACCACTAACATCTGTTTCTTCTACAACGCACAGTGCATAGACACTAAGATCAGCTTCACCGTAGCTCTGTAGTGGTCAAATTTCTCTCTTTGGTCTATCCCTTGATATACTATAGTAATTACCTTGAGGGACTTGTAGGGGTCCAATGTCCTTTGAAATTATCTCATCTAGACATGGCTTGACGAATTATGTTGACTTGGAGCATTAAGTTTTAACTCCACCTTCTCGTCATCACTTTCAGCAATACCTATATCATCAGGTAAAGAAGAGGAAAGCTCCTCCTTTGGATGGAGCATAAATGACTTATCAAATGTAACATCTCTGCTAATAATAAATTTGGGTGATTTTGAATTAGGAAATCATAACTTGTATTTTTTCAACCCGGATGAATAATAAAAGTGCACTTTCTAGCACGTAGTTCAAATTTACATGTATTGACATGTGTATATGAAGAACATTTGAAAATTTTCAAATTAGAACAATTACCAGGTTTATGTGATCACTTTTCATGTGGAGTCATAAAGTCAAGTAATGCATGTGGAGAGTGGTTGATTATATAGCAAGTCGTTGAGGCTCCTTATACCCAAAATTCCCTGCCTAATTCAGCATTAGAGAGTATGCATCTAACTTTCTCCAAAATAACCTTGTTCATCCATTTGGCTACGCCATTTTGTTGAGGCATGCCAACAACTATGCAATGTCCAACAATACCTTCACTTTTGCAGAACTTGTTAAAGCTGGATTCACAAAACTCCAAACCATTATCTATCTTGACCCGCCTAACTATCTTGCTTATCTAGTTTTCAATCATTATTTTCCATGTCAAAAAAGACATAATTTTTATGCTTTAGAAAATAAACTCGGGCATATCTCGAATAGTCATCAATAAAAGTAAGCATATATTTTCCTCTAGCTTTCGAAGTAACACGAGAAGGTCCCCAAAGATCAAAATGGATATATTCAAGAGTACCTTTGGTTTTGTAAATACTTAAGCTGAAGCTTACTCACTTTAGCTTTCCAAAAATCCAATATTCATAGAAATCAACTTTGTGAGTACTCTATCTACATAGAAGACCTTGCTTACTTAATATCGTCATTCCACGATCATTCATGTGTCCAAGCATCATGTGCCATAACTAGGTAGCATCTGAGTCTGATAGGGATGACAAAGAAACCACAGTAATACATGTAACAAAAATACCTAGCAAAACATATAAGTTACCACATCTGTTAGCTTTCATTAAAAGAATGTCACCTTTTGATACCTTGAGAACACCTTCTGTAACACCCCGACTCGGTTCACCCTTGAACCAACCCGGATATTCTACCGACAACCGAACCGTTCGATAATCTACTAGATTCGGTTAAGCCGACCCGGATCTACTCTCGGCGTCTTAAGATGAAGACCAGCTATGTCCTCTATTCATTATTCACATCATGACATTATTTTTTAGCATTCAATCATATTATCATGTTTTTCACTACTTCACATCAATTTAAATATAATAAAAGTAAAAACAGAATATTAAACATTCAGTCACCGAATACATGTGTGTGTGCGAAAGACCTCACTGCTCCTCCGTCCAGGCTGGCACTTCCATTTCAAGCTTATCACCTACATATAGTACAAAAACGTCAGCAACGGTTGTCACTGGTCCGAAAATAACTAATATCAAATTGGCACAGGAGAGCTAACCCTACAGTTGAATAAAAACATTATATACTTCCTCAAGAACTCTCACAAGAGCACTAACAGGAGCCGTCGCCCTCGAGCGGCAGCGTCCCCTATCCATTTCATTCTCTTTCCTTCGCTATCTCGTCTTGCATCAAATATCATTCTCGTTCATCTTAGCCCTCTACGTCCTCCATATTACTCCTAGCCTTGAGCCGAAGGCCGAGTACTCTCAGACAGTCGCCTTCAGTACCCTTTGAACCACAAGTCATGACATGCGCTGTACTAAACAGTACCCGTAAACCTCCACGTTCTCCCGGTGTGAGGAACTCAAACGCGGAGTTAGCAGAATCCCTCGGGATGAAGTGGATCCTCCCCAACATCAACCCGCAGACGAACACATGCCCTGTCTGAAGACATGGCCGCCTCCCTCTTTCC